>ARYC01001318.1:0-78993 GCA_000711775.1 Oxytricha trifallax | reverse complement strand
CGAAACGTTATTACATGAGCTACATGAAAGTAAAACAAATAATCAAAGAGTATGACGATTAAAATGAGTCTTAGTAATTTAGTCAAAGAAAATGGTACAGCAAATTTACTTAAAATGTTTAATGTTTAATTGATGAAAGAATTGTGAGTGAAGATAGTTAGCTGAGTTGTTAATGGCTACAAAGTGAGATAGAGTCTCATTTGGGAATTTTAATATCACTGTCTTCTTTGAGGAGATATTTGAAGGGAAATAAGAAACTAAATTATAAAAAAGGTACTATCTAAGCAATAGGGTTAATATGATGAAGTCAAAGATTTAGAGATAAAAGGCTGCATTTTACTTTCTAAAGATTCTTACAGAAAATAAGGTAATAATCAATATTGATGAAAGTTTGCTAAGGTTTAGCCAAAATCAGACAAAAAGATGGGCCAAGAAGGGTCTTCTAAATCACACTGCTTCTTCAATAAGATTGAAAATGATATAAGCATTATTGCTGGTCTTAGTAGTAATAACAAGGCTTATTTTTCAGATAATTCAGGAAGAACTCCCAGCAAAACTGTTCTCTATTATATTCTTAACCTCGTGGCTAGACTGTCAAAAGAGGACCCTCAGTAAAGAAACAGTCATATTTTTATGATTGACAATGCTTCTTACAATAGAAGTGTTTACTTACTGAGTAAACGCTAAGAGCATAAAATTCCTGTTATGTTTCTGGGCCTTTATCACTTCATGTCAACTCCGATAGAGTGGTTTTTTGCTTAAGTGAAGAGAAAAAAATTATTAGTAAGTGTCAAAGAAGCCTTTGGAAAACAAAAGAAGATGATAACAAAGGAAGGTAGAAAGATTTACATTGAGGTATCAGTTATAGTAGAATTATGCTAAGCTATATTAACTAGAAATGTAGACTGGACATCTTCTTGCTTTCAAAATGTGTTATTAGAGCTCTTGATGACATAGCACTGAAAGATGTATGAAGAAGCACTAATAAAATTATAGTGAATAACAGAGCTTTTTTATAAAAGAACATTTCATAATAGATCGTCTATCTAATTAATTTCCAAAAATAAGTTCAATCAAACAATTTCTTTTCTGGAATAAAGAACATAAGACTTTCTTTCTCACATTAAAGTAAAATACTTCTGTTATTCTGTTTTAAATTTAAAATTAGGTAGTTAAACTTTACTAAAGGGTTCGATCCAAACTATGTTATATTAATACTATCATCTTTGAAATTTTTAAAAGTTGCTAATTTTAAAAATAGCATTAAAAAAAGTATAAAAGTGTAAATTATATCATAAAGACCTCAAGTATTTGCAAATGAATCCTAAATAGAAGCTTAAAATCAAACTTTAACAAATGAATTAAAAAAGAAAATTTAATAATAAATAATATTCAGATTATTTTGGCAAGATGCTAAGGACAATGATTAAAGACAATTTCTTGAAAAAAATTTTGTTAATAATTTCTGTGAAAATTAAAGGTTATAAAGATCTTTGGACATTTCACTAAACTAATGAGAATTGGTTAAGTTTAATAATTTATAAAAATATAAAGCGAGAAAGTTCACATCAGCTATTTATGAAGGTGATATCTTCAATGAATTTATAAGAGTAATAAATCTTACTTGAAACAGGTAAGTAAAATAACAGTAAAGCTTTAATTAAAATTTAAAGACTTAAGCAAAACTATAAAAAACATACTTTTAAAACCGCACAGCTGTGTGGATTGTATTTACTTAATAGATAAATATTAAAGAAAATAAAATAAAAAATTTACCTTATTAAGACAGATTCCTAATATATTTTTTAAGTTATAAAAGAACCGCATAGCTGTGCGGTTTATATATTTAAATTAATATTTTTATAGCTTTTTTTAATCTCTGAAATTTATTTATTATTTAAAATAATTAAATATATCATAAACCGCACAGCTGTGCGGTTTCTTTTAGATTTATAATTTTTATATATTTTAACTTTTAAGTGAGGTTTTTCGCATTCACAATTATCCATAATTTCGTTTCTTAATTATTTATACTTATAAAATAGATTATTGCTTAAAAAAGATTTTTATTTTAAATAATAACTACTATATCATATAGGCTTTTACTTAATTTTTTAACTTATAATTGAAAAATTAAAAAAAAGAATGATGTAAGTATGTAAAACATTTACTTAACTAATTATCTTTTTAAAAATAAAATTAGGTAACTATAAACTTCTCATTCAGGCTTATTATTAAAAAGTTATATTTTCATAGATTACAACCTGATATATTTCATAGCTTTTTATTATTATAAAAATATATACTTTTGTTTGGGTTTAATCACTTTCGATATAATTTAATTGAATGTTAATTTATAATTAAGTTTAAAACTAACTAACTATTAAGTTAAATTTTGGATAGCAACTCATAATCTTGTATATTTATTCAAATAATTATTTAAAAAATTTAACTGATTCAAAAACTGGAAATAAAAGTAATTGAAATTTTATAAAATACAATTCTACCATTTTCTAAAGTTACATACTCATTCTCTTTAAATTTTTAAACTAATTAAATATTTGCTCTATATTTTTGGCTATTTAGAAATAGCTTAAAAGCTTTTGATATTTAAATCAAATAAAATATTAATTACAAAAACTTAACTTATTGTTTGACTTATAGAACTTTAATGGGAAAAACTAACCAATTATACCAGCAGAAGATCATAATTTAGTTCCTTGTTGCAGAGTTATGTACAGAAGCATTTACTGTATAAAAAAGAAAGCTTAGAGCAATGATATCTGTGACAGGAAAATCAAGTAGCATATTGTTCGGTGTCACTATAAAGAACTTGGGGAAAGTTGAATTTTTGATAGTTTTAAAGTGGAATTGGGAAGAGATGTCATGGACATTTAAATAAAGTACCAAGAACCTGAAAAGAGGACAATAATATCTAAAGCGATTTACAAACCAAAAATAAGATTAACCAGAGTTAATTAACAATGAACCTGACAATAGAATCAAAGAAATAATGAAGATTCAAAGTTATCAGATTAAACTTTAACAATTCAATAGTTTTTGGAATAGAACGAAATTTAAATAGGCATCAGCATCTAAAGCAGAGACAATCTTAACAATAATCAACTATTACAAACAGTGATGATTTAAAAATAAATGATCTTACACTTAATTAACTATTCCAAAATTATTAGTGAGTCATAGCAAGCAAAAAATATTATACTACATACACTAAATAAGCTGAAAAAGATTAAAAGAAATGCAACTACATTAAAAAGTTTGCAAAGCAAGAAATATAAGTGATTGAATTTACTGATAACAACATTCAAAATAAAATTCAACAAATATAAGTATAATATTAAAATGATTTGCTAACTTAACAATACCTAATAAACGAATTTCAATAAAAATCTTTTAAATTTCTAATCTAAACTTTTGAGAAATATTACAAAACTTTTAATGAGGATCTCATAATAAACAAAAATAGATTAGAATTAAAGTTAAAAAATATCAACGAGATTGATTTCAAATTAATTTAATAAGAAAAGAATAGATAAGATGAACTTAGCACTTCCATTCATAAGCAATTTATAGTATCAATGAAAGAGAAACAAAAGCAAATTCACTTAATAAAGAATTTCAACATTTAAACACCTCCGATAAAGATAAATGTAGATTTTTTGAGAAGAATTCATTAAAAATAATCTGGGACACTCAATTACAACTGAGAGGAAAAAGATTTGGGGCTTTAGAACTCGATTATCCTTGGGGAATCGATTTCTAAAATAAAGAAGGGAAAAACTTTTTAAATTATCAAACACAAAGTATTCAAAACCTTTATAATCTCGAAATAGAACATCTTCAAGATAACGGCTATTTGTTTATGTAGACTGTCGCTCAGAAACTAATTGAGGCAATTGCATTTATGTTAGGAAAAGGATATAGGTAAGAATTTTTCAGTAATTTAATCATTTTTATTTTAGAGTTGTAGATTCAGTGGTTAGGATTAAGGAAGGAAAACATTCAGAATTCAAGAATAGAATGGGCTTTAATTTAAGGCATAATAAGGATGTTTTCTTAGTAGGACTTAAGGGAACACCACTTGCAGAGATTCAACCATTCACTGCCTCTGATATAATCAAATCAATAGCTAATAAAAACTCAGAAAAACCAAGAGAAATAAAAGATATAATTAAAACTTTGCTCCCCAATGAATATTATTGTGAGGTATTCGCTAGAGATAACAATGCCTGTGAAGAATTTGTCTCAATTGGAAAAGAACTTACTACTCAAGATTGAAATATTCATTAATTTAACTTAAATTCTTTATTTTATTCAAAAATTCTACCTTATTAATATCTAATTCCTTACAGAAATTAATACTGGTGATTAAATAACCAACAAGTTTATAGTATAACTTATTATGCACTTTCCCTTTATATGTATCACTCAGTATCTTGTATAGAGCCTTAGTTTAAATAGACTCTCTGGAAATATTACCTACACGGACGGTTAGTTTCTCAAGACTTGTCTACTACAATATCATCACATAGGATCCACAGAATTATAAATCATGACTGTGTCTTAATTTACTTTTTGAACCCTCTCAGGTTAAAAATTGGTGAATACAATCGATTAGTAGCTTTATTTTTATGGAACCTTTGAGCAGGTAAAAGTCCTTGTTGACCTAACAAAGCGATGTTAGTGCCTGTAGTAGTAAAATCCTCATGATATCTTACAGATGTGTTTTTTTTAAAGTTTTATACCTATCTCCTTCAGTAAGTAATGCACTTTTAGGGTCTGAGCGGGCTGCACATTTCTTATAATACTATTTATCCAGTTCTTTAAGCTCTAATAATTATTTATTTTTAGAAGATTAAGGCTTTAAACTGCTCTCTATCTGAGATTAATTCAATTTTATATATGATATATCCGAGAACTTAAATTTAAATCTAAATTTTTAGCACTCTCTTTTCATGATCACTCACTTAGAATATATGTATTTGAAATCCTTTTAAAGAAGCAAATTCAACTCAAATTTGTTCATCTGAGTATTAAAAACATATTTATTTTATATACTCGATTATTTATAAAATGATATATTCGATTGGCGAATGATTCTCTTTTGATTTAGGTGCGTGATACATTTCAAATTTAGTTGTTCTCTGAGCTGTATTAGTGTGAAATTATTTTTAATTAATTGAAGTTGTTTGAGGGAGCAAAGTTTTAATGTTACATCGCTTATCCATTTTCACTGCAGTTTTACTTGCTTCCAGACTCATTAGAATTTTCACTGCCGTCCTAAAATTAAGGAGCTATATAATTTAAAACTTTTACTTTCTTGTTTTTAAATTTATTAAAGAAACTATCAGCCTTTAATTAATTAAGCTAAATAGGTAAATATTTAGATAATGGGAAATCTTTTAAACGCCATTAGTTTAACTGAGTGAGTGACTAAAGGGATTGGCAGGCATTTGGTTTTGTCTTCAAGTGAAAGCTATTAAAACATTAGTAAATTAGCAATATGTTAAAGTTCAATATTAAATTATTAATTATCAGGAAATTACTCTTATAATATACATATTCCCTCATACTACTTAAAATACTTATATATTAGAAAAAAATTTAATCATAATTTGAATTTTGTAATGTATCAATAATTTATGTTGTTGTTGCCCCACTCATCTATGAATAAATGCTACTATCTGTAACTGTGTAGCTAAATATCATTTTTTTAGATATCCTCCTCTATGATAACCCAATGTTGTTTTTGTAGATTGATTATCTGGGTATTCATCCTAATTTTACTTATCATTAAGCTGACTATCGTTGAATATTTTGTTAGGAATAAGCTGATCCTCCTTTTCAGGCTCTGATCCACTTCTATAAATTTTGATCTCAGGGACATTACTATTTTCATCTCTTTAAATAAGCCTGTCGCCCTCTATTATAATCAGTTATTAGGCCTCTTAAGTGAAAATATTTTTGTGGGAGTAGTCCTCATTCTATCATAATCCCTTACTATTTTACATACAATTCAATAATGCCCGTCTTGGACTGACTATTCTATTCCTTTAGATTTCATTTCTTAGCTAACTTAAGCAAATTAGTTATCTAAATTTTCATTCACTGAGTCATTAAAGTTTATAAACTTCTTAGATGAGTCTCGAAAGCACTCATATATTGAGAGACCCACAATTATGAACATAGAAGCGGCAATTGCGCAGTCAGTAGTGACCTCTAGAAACAACTTCAATCAAAAAGAAAATGCCAAGGAATAAAATTGCCAGTGTAAATGAAATACAACTATCCAAAATTTATAGTTATCTATTAATGCTGTGTCAACAAGTTTTTTATTCGGATAAACCTTCGCGACAACTTTTCCAGCAACATCTACAACATTCTAGAGCTCATTTTTAGTAAATAATCTTTCTAAAACATCTGCGTCATAACATGTCCTCAGAAATCCAGTTCCTTTCTTATTAGAGGGTATGACTTATAAAGTTGGACCATTTTTTTTTGAAATTTTAAAGCCTTCATCATCTCAGTCCTGTCTCTGAAATTTTAGGTGCCTGTTTTCTTATATATTCTATCAGACCTTGCTGATAATTTTTACCTCTCTTCTCGTTCTTATTAATGAGGCAGGATTCTTGAACTTAAGACCTCGTTAGCTTACAATTGATCAGGAGAATTACAGAAGAATTTACGAAATTTATTTTTAAAGTAGGATTATAATCTAAAAAATCAAGCTTTATGTATTAAAGTTAATCATAAAAATAAATATTAATGATGAGAATAGAAATAGCTTTTATTTTCTCAAAAAATCAAATCAAACTAAAAGGTCATATGTGAATCATTATTAAGCATGTGTTTTCTTGTAAGATCTCATCATTTCAATATAGCTTTCGTACTCAATAACTGACCACATGATTTGGACAAATAACTTTGCTTTTTCATCATCTTCACTTTTCTAAAAAGTAACAATTAAATATTGATTAATAATCATAGATTCATGTTTACCATTTTTTCAAAATTTCAAAGAATTCCTCAACACTCACTCCTAAGTCTTTTATAAGGCCTATAATATAGTTAATTATCTAGTTATATCTTACTCTCAAATTTTGCCTCGAACAATTCCTGATACTCCTTATATACCTGAGTGTATCTACAAGATATTTAGTAAAATTTATTTAATTTGTAATAGACTATTCTATTCTTACTTTAGTTTATTCTCAACTTCTCTGACATCAACACCATCATCGAATAAATGCGCATGCTTTGCAGCAAATTTATTGAAAATTTCTTCTCCAAAGTCTTCACCATCGTCGAAATAGAACTCCTCTACCCTTTGCATAAGTTCTCTTAATTTTACGTTGTTCATATTTATTTGTAACTTTAATTAAAATCTATTATTGCTATATATTTAATTACCTTCTCTACTGATATTTCCAATTAAACTTCTTAATTTTTTAATTCCATCATTAGCAATTCTTTTGAAATGATAAATTTAATGAGTTTGTTTACTGCTATTGAGTGGTTCCTTTGTTCAATTATATAAACAAATTGAATTTTTGAAATATTATCTAATCCATATAATAATAAAGTAGTTACATGCATCTTGACCATATAAGGACAATTTATATTTTAAAAAAGTAAACATAATAAATTAGAGTTTTTATAATTATATACATTTTTCAAAGTGAAAAATTCGCTAGGCAAATATAGTCTTGACAGTCAAGTTTTTTTATGATTAAAATTCAGTGTTAAAATATGGAAAATAGGGCTTGCCAAATCAAATATATTTAATCTATTTATTTCTAAAATGATATAGATTATTTTATTGATGTCATAAATTCTCAGAACTGGCATGTAAAGAAAAAATTTAATCTAAAGTCTTTGTTTTACCTTCCAATTGCTAATTTTATTTTTCAAGTTTAATGCATAATAATAAAATTGTAAATTAATTGCTTCAATAAATCTATTACAGCTTTAATGAGATTTTATTTTAGCTTACATAAAAATAATTATTTTTAAAAAAATTATCTTAATCATTATTTTTGACATTCTCTAATTATATTTTTAAAAAAAGAAATATTAGAAGTATACATTCATTCAACAGATATTTATTTGTTGTTTTTTATTTACTTCTGTATTTTTTCACATTTTTCTTTTATTTTATATTTAGTCAATTATCATTCAATTGTGAATTCTCAAATTAAAATGAAGTTACGAAGGATCAAATTGATAAATTAAACGATAGTTACACTAGAAATTAGTTTGGAATCCCACAGACTTTAGCAAAGCTGGATTTTTCTTACTATATAGCACATTTAATTTCTAATATTTACTATTTGACATACAAATCAAATCATGTCCAAAAGTGAAGTGAAAAATATTTAATTAAAACTTTTTCTAGAAAGAGATTTAAAAATTATAAATTGTTCATTTACATCTCTATTGCAAATATTAACTATTAAAGTGTGTTTGAAAATTTTACTAAAAGCATCATAAAATTTTAGAATAATAAAATGGTATTTTATATAATATTTTATGCCATTTTTTCCATTAGTTTTGTGATAGGTATCTAAAAGCTTAGTTTTTAAATTTTTCTGAGTATTTTCTCATAAATATACAAATTAGAGTTTTAAGTTAAAGATTGAAGGGAAAACATGGTAGATTCAGACAAAATTTATCAAGATAGAGAGTAGATTTTACAGGAAGAACTGTTATATCTCCTGTTCAAAATTGTGCTATTGATGAATTTATGTTTCCAATTTACATTGCAAATAATTTAACTTTTCCTGAGAGAGTTAACTAGTAAAATATTGATATATTGAGAAATCTCGGAAAGATAGGTCCGGATGTTCATCTAAGAGCAAATCATGTTGAATCTTAAGATGGAAATAAAGTTTTACAGTATGCAAACAGAAGAAAGGCTGCAAAAGAGTTAAAGATTGGCGATATTGTAGAGACATTTAGAGAATGGAGATGTAGTACTGTTCAACAGGCAGCCTAGTTTACATAGAGTCTCAATTATGGCTCATGGGGCAAGAGTTATGCCATCAAGAACTTTGAGATTCAATGAATGTGTTTGTACTCCTTATAATGCATATTTTGATGGTGAGGAAATGAATATACATTTACCTTAATCTGAAGAGGCAAGAGCTGAAGCTATAATAATTATGGATTTAAAATAAAATTTGCTTATTCCCAGATCTAGAGAGCCACTTATTGCTCCATCCTAACTTTTCCTTACTTCAATTTATTTGTTATTTGATAACATAGAAAGATAAATTCCTGAACAGAAATGAATTTATGCAAATATGCGCTTACTTTTGGGATGCTAATGAAAAGATTGTAATTCCTCCTCCAAAAATTATTAAACCCGTTGAGCTCTGGACAAGTAAATAAATCGTTAACGTGCTGCTTAGACCAAACAGAAAATCATACGTTTACGTGAACACAGCTGTTAAGGAAAGAAATTATTCAGGAGTAGAGAGCACATGTGCCCGAATGATGGATGGGTAATTTTCCAAAATTCTTAATTGATCTGTGGAGATTTTGTAAGACAACAATGGGAAGTGCTTCAAAAACTGGCTTATTCTTTTCTCTATAAAGGGATAATTCTGTTGAAGTCGCTGCTTAATGCATGTTTAGAGTTGCAAAGTTTTCTGCAAGATTGATCGGAAGTCATGGAATCATGATTTATTTTTTGGAAAAGAGAGAATTATAACAATTAGATTAACAATTATATAATTAGTAATATAGCAATAGAAAATGAAAATCTTAAAAATCAGTTTCATCTCTTCCAATTCATTGATCTTCGTCGTATTCAGATTAGTATTATGCTTCCTTTTCCTTGTCTTTGCAGCCTTCTGTGAAGCCTTCGTAAAGCGCCACCGAAACTGTTACCACAACCTATAAAAAAAATAATTTCAGATATGTTTTTTGTTTCTTTAATTATTTGTAAGTGGAACTGCACATTCTGATCAGATATTTTTTATTATTTCTAATATTGTTAATCAAATTGTTATAATTCTCTAATTTCCAAAAAATATCTTAAATGTCTATTGAATAAGTGATGTCGAACCATTTGGATTAATTATTGGGGTAATGTAGAAACATTTTGATGCAGGCTATGTAAGCTGTAGTTTACTAAAGTTATAATTGTTTTGAATGTTGTTTTCATTCTAAATTAATAATAATTTTAAAAAAAGTCTCATAAGCTGATCGAAAAATATATTCAAGGCAAACTTGTACTAAAGGCAGCCTGCAATCCAGAATAAACTCTTGAATCTTATTTGAATGTGAACTCAGTAAAATCAGAGATAAAGTTGGAGATATTTTGGAATCTAAAATTGCCTAATAGTGCATAAATATCGAATTTGGAGTAAGAGAATAATTCTTAGTAAATAAAAAAGTATTAATTAAATATGTCGCGCAATAAATAGAGTGGATGGTTTTAAGCTCCCTGAGCTAGGCATATTTTTTATGTACTCATATAATTGTTGCCGCATGAGCTACCAAAATTAATCCAAGGGTGCGAGATGGTTGGTGTCTGACGGTGGTTGATCGCTTTGGGTGGTGTTCGGTTATATTAGTCGTGTATATTTTTGCATCATGGTCCTTCCCAACATTTCACGTGTTTCTTGATGGTTCTCTGCTGGGGTCGCTCATGCTTGATGCCAATATGCTGTCATCCCATTAAGTATTCGAGAAGATTCTCTGAGTTTGTCTCTCGACGCTTGAACCCGGACTCCTGAGTAAGAAAAATATGCTAATCTGGAGATCGCTTCCTCTTCTTGCCCTGAATCCCTTAGGAGATTTTATTGATACTTTGCTCTGAACATATTTAATTAAATATGAGTTTATTTCTAATTAAATTTTCATTCCAAATTCGATATTTACGCGCTATAAGTATAATTCTCCATTGATCATAGCCATTTGTGATTCCAAATGTTATAATATCAATTTATGTCTAATGATTGCCTTAGTTGGTTAACAAATTGTTGAGGGTAAAGAATGCCAAATGGTTTCTTCGACAAAAGTTTACCACATTTGAACCATATTTCAGTATCCAGTATTTTAAGGTTTCGTTGGGAAATAGTTTTTATTCAGGTTAACTGCAAAAGATTCTCTTTCCATACTATTGGTGGAAGAGAAGCTTTAGTTGATACTGCTGTAAAAACCGTAGAAACAGGTTACATGCAAAGAAGACTTATGAAAGCCCTTGAAGACCTATCTCTCAAATACGACGATACAGTTAGAACAAGTAAAAGAACACATTATTCAATTCTAATATGGAGATGGTGGTATAGACTCTATGTTTATGGATGATAATAGTCTTCCTGTCAGTCTTGAAAGATTGATGATTATGATAAAAGAAAATACAAATTAGACAGAAAAAGTTTAAATAAAGATATCTTGTTGCCATTTTAAAATGATCAGTTCAAGGATAAAATTTATGAAACTTTATCCAGTTAAAATATTAGCATAAAATTTATCGAACAATTAAAAGATTTTCTTGATACTATTATAAATCAAGTTGCTAAATAGAGAACTGATCTTGGTCTCAAGGATGGTATAATATAAATTCTTACAGAGTTAAGAGATGAAAAAAGAAAGTCTCGATAAAGTTGTCCAATAGTTACTCAGAAACTATACTTTTTCTTAAATTTAAATTAACTTGAAAAATCTCACTAATTTAGCTTGGCTAAAATACAGAAGAGCGTATATTCAACCAGGCGAAGCAGTTAGTGCGGTAGCAGCACAATCTATTGGTGAAACAGGATTCTAAATGACTTTCCATTTTGGTAGTGTCGCTCTATGAATGTAACTCTTGGAGTCCCAAAAATAAAGGAAATTATTAATGCCACTAAGGAAATCAGCACTCCATTAATCTCTTATAGACTTGTTAATGATGTTGATCTTACATCTGCTAGAATTGTTAAAGGAAGAATAGAAAAGACTAAGTTAGGAGATATTGCAAATTATATTAAGGAATTTTATACTCCAAGAGGATGTTATCTTGAGGTGAAGTTAGATATCAATGCCATAACTGCACTAAAGTTAGAGCTTACAATTTATGATGTGAAAAATAAAGAATCATTAGGACACCAAAGATTAAAGTTAAGGAAAATAAAAAATAAGTCATCGATCATAGAGTTGTTCATATTTAGCCACATGATACTACAAGAGATAAGATGCATTTTAGCATGCATTAATTGAAAAATATGTTTCCTAATATTAGTCTTAAAGGTGTCCTAACAGTTGGAAGAGCTGTAATTTCAAAACAGGAAAATGACCAATCAAAACATCAATTACTTGTCGAAGGTTATGGACTAAAGCAAGTAATGTCAACAACTGGTACCGATTTCAGATCAACAAAATCTAATCGTGTTATTGAAACTGAACAAGTTTTGGGTATCGAAACTGCAATACAAACAATCATCAACGATATCTAATATACCATGTAATCTCATGGTAGGAATATTGATCCAAGACATATCTAGCTACTTGCAGACATCATGACTTTCAAAGGATAAGTGCTGGATATTGCTAGATTTGGAGTTTCTTAAATGAAGCATTCATCTTTAATGCTTGCTAGTTTTGATATGACAACTGACCATCTCTACGATTCAGCAGTGCATTTAACAATATAGATATTTTGGGATTTTAATTATAAATTATTCAATTTGATATTGCAAGAAAGATGAAATTTCTGGAGTTTCAGAATGCATCATTATGGGTAACATGATCCCTATCCGTGCAGGTCTTTTCAAAGCAGTTTATGACGAAACATTAAAGCAAGATGGCCATCCAGGTTTTCTTGTATCTAATGAAGACACAGAAGATGAAGATTTAATATTCGAAAATATCCAAGATAAGATATTCACATGAATGTATTCATAATTAAAGGAATAATTAAACAGGGATTTTAATTTACAATCAATAAACATAATTCATAAACTATTTTACTTATAAATATTTATAACTCACTTTTTTAATAACTAATGCTCGAGACTCTACCTTATTTTGTCTTATAGATCTTATTCTTAAAGTAAATTCATTTCCACTACTAAATCAGCATTTATCTTTTTTACTCAAGTTCTAGTGATTTTTCTATATTTTTCTGTTCTACCACTTTGCCATTGTATTTATGTTTATAATTGAAAGGATTAAGTTATATCTAGAACTAGTTTTGTGATATTTTATTGACTGTTTTTCTACTTTAAATAAAATAACTATAATTTATTAATTATACTTTGAAATAGAAAATTGAGATTTGTTTTTTTAAGTCAATAATATTTAATTATTAGCTCCTCTTGTTTTAACTTTATTAGTAGATAATTGAGTTAGTCAAGCTACTTGATTTGCTATTATGCTTTGTGTTCGTGGTAATACTACATACTTTTCTTGGTTTAAAAACTTAATTACTTCTTTTTTTTACATTTTTGCTTTACTATTCTTAAGATAAGGTCTTCTTAACAACTTATTCTGATTTTTATTAAGTATTTAGGCTGGTAGAGTATCCTTAATTTTCAATTTTAATAAGAGTATCCTGTTATTTGTTAATGTTCTAATGAGTTTATGGTGTTTAGAAGCTCCAATAAATAAAAGTTTATTTATGTTAAGTAAGAATGTGTAAAAAATAAATAAAATGACTTTCTTATACTGGTTTAGTTTCGAATTTTTATTATTATTAGTCATTATTACAATCAAGGAAATTAATATTTTTGTAAATTGATATTAATGACTTTAGACTACTTATTTAAGTAAACCTTTTGATTTTCATATACCCAATCAAAACCCCAAAACCATTTCAGTAGTTTGATTGAGTTTTTGATTGATAAAAGTAGACTATTAGCGCATACTTTATTAGGGTTTAATAGGGTTTATGTAGGGGTTTAATGTTTAAATATTAGTATTTTAAGTGATTATAGCAAGCGAGTTTTTTAAATATTTCACACAAACATTAGCTTAGAGTCATGTGGCAGTTCTCTGAATTTTATCTTTCTAAGTTTATGTTTGATTGTTTCTATTGTTTGTTAATTCTCTTAGCTTGGCTTGATAATAGTTGAGTATGCAAGTTCTCTGAGACTTCCATTTATTTTATTTTTATCGAGATATTGTTTGGTTCTTTGCTTAGAATCTCTCTCACCCTGCAGCTAAAGTAATCGTTTCTTGGCATGTCGCTCTCTATTATTATTACTGCTAGAGCCCAGATATCCCATTGAGTGTCTCCATTTCTCCAATCCTTTCTCTCTGGGAAATATCCAGGAGTGCGTTATACATTTCCTTATGCAGAGGCTTGCACTCTTTGAGCTCTGTTGAAGTCTATAATATACACTCTAAGAGGCTGAAAGTTTATCATGATGTTCTCTGGTTTTAGGTCTCTATGAACATAACCTAGCTTGTGAAGCTCTTCTCTCCCCTCAACTATCTGCTATACTATCTAGCCAATTTATCTCTGACATCTATTGTCAGATGAGAATTCTCTTAGTCATTTCAAGTAATGGAAGGCTGAAGGCTACGTGATCTTTACCAAGTAATATAGCATCAAGCTATATGATATGCCTGCACTCATTTAACTTTGCCTTTTAAAGAGCATAATACTCATTTGCAAATTCCATTTGGAACTTGTCATAGCAAGGAAGTAATTGAACGGATATATCTTGTAAGCATATTAGTCATCAGTAATGACTCTCTTCTCTATTTTATCTTCAAGAGTAAGGTAGTTTCTAGGCAAGAATCTAAGTCAATAATTTTTAATATAGGAATCTTTATTGCCTCTATTTTAACCATGATTTTATTGATCTCAGAGACTGGAAAGTTCTTGACTGCTTTCTTCATTTTACTTACTTCTACACTTCAACTCTAAGAGACTCCTCTGGGTTTCTTGATCTTCTCTTTTAGAGGAATCTATTTCCTGTAGGTTCCTGAATAAAGACAAAACTTTAATTGTGCTTTTTCTTTAAGTGCACTTTGAGGTCTCTAGTATGAGAATATTGCTTCTCACAGAACTCACAGACATACTTCCCATCTTTCTTTTAATGCTTGAGAGATAACCTTGGCATATCGTTGTGTATATCTCTCAAGTGTCTCTTATAAGTTGACTTGTAAGGGAAAACTTTATTGCATTCCTTACATTAATAGTCAACTTTAGCTGGAATTTATTAATGCTCTAGAGCGGGTTGTTTAACCTCCTCCTCAATTTGCACAGCTTCGTTGATAACCTCCTACTTAACTTATATTTAAATCTCAAAGCTAGACTGGTAAAAGTTGTCATAATTAGGCTCCCACTGAGTACAAGCGTCTCTGATCTCTACTTTTCTTGGTTACTGGAATGATAATTTTGATTGACTTTACTCAAGTAATGCCGCTCTTCTCAAAAGGTTAGCGCTCATTTTAGTTTGCTGATATATTTTATTATAATAATGATAAAATATACCTAGGTATAGTATAATAATAGAATATAAGACACTCTGGTAGATTCTCGGCTGAGAGGTAATAAAAATAAGTAACCATAAAAGATTGTAAGTTGGCATATTTTATGTGAATTTTATACGTTTTAGTAAATTAAAATACTCCTAATGAAGTTTTGTTTCTGTAGGAGGTCCTCCAAATCAAGTTGAACTTAATGTGGAGGTAAATTTATTAAACATTTTTTAATTTAATATGCTCCAAATTAAGTTTTAACTTAATTTGGAGGACCTCCTAAAAATAATTAAACATTATTAGGAGCAATTTAATGGAGATAGATTGATAAAAATGGAAATCAATCTGTGAAACTTGGAGCAAGTTTTTCAATTCTTCTCCTCATATCTTTTCTAGGTTGACCTCCAGTAGGTCCTCCTTATTTAGTAATAAGATTTTAATAAACTTAGAGTGGATATCCATAATTTTAAATTTCATTAACATTTCTAGAAAGAGGAAGCAAGATGGAGTCTATGAATGATGCAATGAAGAGAATTTAATCTCAAGATTTAATAGGAAAATTTCGAAGTAAAGAGGGCCTTTATAGATACTTGGTATAGCAAGGTAAGTGCTTAAGTTAGATTAGTAAATCCATTATAATTGGATTGTTCTTGCCAACTTAGGAGGGAACTAAAATATCATTCTTAAAAAGCCTTACTAAGTGAAGAGAAAAAAGCTTTTAAGTCTAATGAAATTAGGATGATCGAGATACCTAACTACCCTGAAATTTCAGTGAACAAACCTCTATGATGATGGTATGAGTGATCCAGATGTTGCTCTCTACCTTCCATCAAAGTTGCAACTCTCTAATAAGTTGCCAGATTGAAACTTCTTCTTTGGTGTCCTTGGAACTCTGATACCTGAGTACTTAGATGAAGTTATTTAAGAAGCTCATAAGAAACGCTACAGCATCTCTCCTGAAGAAAAAGAGAAGCAAGGTATTAAAAATAAGTGACACCTGGCTGTAGGAACTTCAAAAGCATCGTTTCATCTCAAGTAAGCTTAGTCTTCTAACTTTATAAAAAAAACTGGTACTGCTATATATTGATGAAAGAGCGCAGCAAATTAAACAGAGAGAGAAAGTCTCAAGTAAAACATGAATTGAGTAAGAGGCTCTTCAAAGATTTATAAAAGCCAGAAGAGATGAACATAGATGCAGGAGCTGGCACTAAGAGAAAAAACATGGGTCCAAGCAAGCCTTAAGAGGAAGAAAAGAAAGAGAAGCCAAATCCCTTTCGGGCAAATTTAATATGTGAACTTATTCATTCTTTTAAATCTTAAACTTATTTATATACACAAAATCTCCCTTCTCTTGCGCATACTTTAGCTTTATCATCGCTGACTCTTTTTTTAGCAGCACTCTTTATAAAATTGACTGTATCTATATTCAAGTCGTGCATCAAGTGATAGAGTAAAAGTTTCTTGTAGTGGCCTTTCAATAACCCCCAATATAATTCAATTCCATTGAACTAAGGGCTGTAAGGAACATTAAATACAGGTGCTATATTTAGCCTTTCATATTCCTTCTTTGAGTCTTTAGTTATATGAACTGACAAGTTATCAACGAATATAGAATAATCTCTTAGTCAGCGTACTTATCTCTGAGTTATTGCAAGAACTAAATATATTGTTCAGTCTTAATAGATCGAGCGTGAATAACATAAGTCTCGAGGTCACTATCTTCACTTATTCCACCAAGAATAGCATGAGTTTACACCTTAACTTTTTAGTCATAAACTTCTATATTACTGTAACTCTTGTACCAAGACCTTGATATAAAGGTATTGAATGTAAATACAGCTTCATCAGCATATATGAACTCTATATTATGTTCCTAAGACCTCTGCATTTAATCGAATATATAATTTAAATTAGTCTTATAAAATGGAACTTTAAAGTCAATCACTCTCTTAATGCAATTGACTATGTTGTAAGATATTCCGTTCTTTTATATATGTTAGCTATCGATTAAGCAGATATGTGAAGCTCAGGAAATTGGCGATGAAACACTCTAGGCTAGAGAGAAATGAGCCCAGTATTTAAGAGTTTTATCATTAATAAGATAGTCAATATGATGCTGCTAAAATTTCAAGGGTCTCTTAGGCTTAGAATTAAGATGCTAGCTCTTTAAATCAAATGCAAATAGACAGTGAGACCTCACAGTTGCTGGAGATTTATCTAGTAGCCTTGCAATAGACGTATAATTCAGAACAGGCTTGAGTTATTCACTGTACTCATCACATCCATATCGTAACTTAAACAATAAATCTATATACTCACAGTCAAAAACTGACCCCAAACCTCGCATATACTCACTTAAATTACTAATATTTAAACATTAAACCCCTACATAAACCCTACTAAAACCCTAATAAAGTATGCACTAATAGTCTACTTTTATCAATCAAAAACTCAATCAAACTACTGAAATGGTTTTGGGGTTTTGAATGCTAATCATATTCATATTTTAAATATTCATCATCCTTGTTAATTACTTTTATAGGATTACCCTATTAACTTTAAAATTACCTTTAATCTTACAATTTAGATATATGTTATTAATTATGCTTCTATGATGGCTATTAGTTTTCTTTATTTTTAATGATGAGCTTTGGTGAATATTATTGTTAAGATTTACTTCTCTATTGTTTATTTAGTTTCTACCAAGTTATAAATTCAGTAGCTTACTACAAATTTAAATATCCAAATAAAATAATCTACAGCTATATCAATTTATTGCATGAAGCTAAAATTCTAGCGAAAATGGATTTATCTCTCTAAATGTGACTTATAATATTTTCTACTATGATGTTTCAGATTCAAGATATCTTTTCTTTCATAAATATTATTATCAAACAGCATTGATACCTATTATAGCTAAACGTAAAGTTTAGGGTTTGATATAAAATATTTGATTATATAATCCCATGTGTAAGCTTTGTCAATATCATATTGCTTGTTTTTCATGATTTATGCAAGTTCGATGATAATTTTATATGTAAATTTAATTTCATTCAGTCAAAATAGAAAAAAAAATTTTAAATATGGAAAACTTTTAGAAATAAAGAAATGTATAAGTAACCTTATTTAATTAGATAAAAATACAATAATTTAGTAATTTTATTTATTTTATTATTATTATCACTTTTGGATGATTTTTAAAAGTTTTTGTTTTCATTACTTAATCCCAATTTTAATAAATATATTATGATTATTAGTAAATAAAAAATAATATTTTAATTATTTGAAGTAAAATTACATGATCTTTTTACAATTAATAAATGTGATTTATTCACTTGTTAGAAATGAGTAATTTGTTAATAATCATATAATATAAGTATCAAAAATTTAAAAATTCGCAATATAATATGTCAATAATTGTGATTTATAAAATATATTAATAAAGTGAAGATGTCTAATTAGATAGTTGTAGAAAACTAATTTAATTTAAATTGTACATTCTGAATTTTTTTATTTTTAGTTTTCTTACAATATATTATTATAAATACTATGACCAAGTAGTAAAAATAAATAATTTTTTCTACTTAGTCCCAGATTATATATAAATAAATTTATATAAACAAACAAATTTCTAATTAATAATTTAAAAAATATTATAATACTTTAAGAATTAAAACAAATTTGTATATAATAAACATGGATAAAATTGTAAATGAACCCTGATGGCATATGAGCAGAAGTCAAGCTGAAACTGTGATTGGTCTCGATATAGTGAAAAACAAGACAGTGTTGCATTCAAGATAAACTCTAATGAGAATTTTTCATAGCTGAAATCTTACATTTGATCAAGACCATCTGAAATTAGCTTTTCTACTAATAGAAAAGTACTGAACTCAGGGATATCTCAACATGAGAAATATTATATGTAATACAGAAGAAACATAAAAAGGCTATCTCCTCAATGTTAAAGCAACAATCGGTCTGTTATAAAAGGAGTAAATTTTGTCCAAAGGTATTTGAGCCAAATCTTTTTGAATGTATGACGTTCGGTTACTAATAATATACGTTTCCCAAAAGAGTAGCAAAGTCTGCAATGTATTGAAATTGAAACGAGCAACTTTTTGCAGGAGTAACTATGTAGCCTAGAATCAGGAAATTCGAGATATTTTTCGATAGAGTCGAACTGTGCGAAACTGTAATTAGATAATTCTGATGATGTAACTAGTTACGAACTTGCTGTAACTGGATTCCCCCGTTAAGTTGCTACATACTTTCGATGAAACAATATGCTACATGCCCATTAATTCTGAAGCCCCGTATATTTAGCTTCATCACCTTAAGAATCACTTTGCAAAACATAGTTTAACGAGTTACAGCCAATATCGTAACTAGTGACAACGACCAAAGTATATTGTTTCAGTAGATATATCATTTTCTCTACATAATGACATAGTAAATATCCTAATCCTAGCTACTTAGTTACTCCCGCAGAAGTTGCTCACGGGGATGTCAATAAATCGTGCTCATGCTACTCTTTTGGGAAACTTGGATTTTTTGGTAAATTGGCTCCAATTATTCAAAAAGATTTAGGCTGAATACTTTTGGGCAATATTTACTCCCCGTATTGCTTGTTGTTGGTTTGAGTAATCTAGGACAAATTTAATCTCGCTTGTTATCATTCATAAAAGGTGATTTCCCAACAGTGCGATGGAGTGATGTGCAAAGTTACCATGAAGTCAACCATTTATTCCCGCTGAAATATATCTTGGCCGATATTACTGACGTCAATATCTCTGTTTATTGTTAGTAAAATATGTACAATTGCTCGATTTATTGCTATAATGGAGCATTTCTTAATAGCAAGAGTTTCAAAATACTATTCCTACTTAGGGCTTAATTACCATTTTATCCATATTTATTTTATAAAAATTTGTTTTAATTCTGAAAGTATTATATCAGCATCATTTATTTATATTTCTTTATACTTTAAGAATTTGATCAATTCACGATTTTGACAGCATTTTGAGTGATTGCTTGGTTTCCTACTTTTTGTTATATCTCCAATATATCTCCCATTAAAACTTACTTTTATAAATTTTTCAATTCTTCTATGATTTGAAAGTACAACTAAATGATGATATTCTTTACTTTTAGTTCTTATTAATTCTCATGTTATTGCAACTAAGCCTGTCTGTGTTGAGTTTAAGTTTACTTATTATGAATTAGTTCTTGAACTTTAATAATAGTTGGTGCTGTTGTTAAAATATTTAAACCAGCTTTTGCTATAGTTTAAGATGTAATTTGAAACTTAAAGTCCTTTTATTTACTTTATTAATCTTCTTCTTATTTTAATGACTCCTGAGTATCTACTTTGATGTACTGGATAGGCTTCATTGTCGAAGAAGGGCTATTATAAAAGTGAACCATGTTTTCTTAACCCACAATTTATAAATAATTCTTGTCATTCATTGATTTACTGCTGCTACTTTAATCAGTGGTTAATGACTTAAGATTTGATGGCATACTATTTATCAATTCTTCAGCTACTACTTAAATATTACTCAAATAACTGCTTGTTTAATTCTCATTTTATTTAATGATATTCTCAAGCCACAAGCTTTTAAGCTTATTTCTTGGCAGTTTAATAATCTAGTTGAAATCAATTTAGTTTTAAGTGTACTTTGACAGATATTTGTCCATTAATTTCGATTGATTAAATTTAACTAAATTAACTTTTCTATAAAATATAATTTATTTGGATAGACTGTTTTTTATCAATTTTATCTGATTATTTAGTTTAGCATTTCAATGAAGATTTTGCTATCGTTTATTATAAAGAATTAGCCATCACATATAAAAGATTGTATTTTAAGTTAAGAAATGTGTGATTTTAAATTTCAGATTGTCAGAGATATATTATTGGAATAAATAGATTTGGAAAATAATTATTGAATTTAATTAACGGTTTCTAAATGTTTTAGATTAAATGATTCAAAAATATAAAAACTTTATTTTTGTTATAAAAAAATAGCAAAACTCATATATAATTATAGATAATTTAAAAGTATAATCTATATATGCTTAGTATGTAATAATATTTTTTTATTTATCTGCAGTATTTTATTCACATTGTGCTTTAAGATAGGGATAGTATAAGTATTTCATCATTTAAAATCACTCACTCCAAACTCTAGTTATTAGTAAAACTTTTACCTTAAACTTTTTTAACTATAGTTTGTAAATCCAAAGGAAGGTCAGAGTAAGGGATATATTTACTTAATTCTCGTAATGAGACTTCTTTTTTATTTTGTGATTAATATTAATTATAATTTGATTGGAAGAATGATAATTAAATGAATTTGAGCAAATTCATTTTAAATTAATATTTATTAAAATGTTATCAAAGAATCATTTATTTGGCCTTTACAGAAGATAATGTCTTTCTAATAACTATCAAGCAATGAGAATGTTCTCAACTATAATCAATAAATTAATTGCTTATTTCAACTTATTGAGACCCCTCAACATCTTGGGAGTACAGCAAGTGGCTTTAGGCAATTTAAATAAGGAAGAATTCACCAAGTTCTGGGGTGATATCTTAGGTCTTAAGAAAGTTCATTCATTCAAGTCAGAGAAGATGAATGTTAATGAAGATGTTATGGAGATCGGCAGAAGCATTTTCGGTAAAGTAGAAATTGATCTTATAACTCAAATAGACCCAGAAAAGTCACCCCAGGTTCATATTCCACCCCTTAACCACATTGGTTTGTGGGTGGATGATCTTCTTTAATGTGTTGAATACCTTGAAAGTAAGAAAAAATATTTCAATCAATCACTATCATTTTTAAGATAGTAGGTGGTATCAGGAAGAGAGCATCAGGATTTGATGTAACATTAGAAAATCTCATATTTTTACCTGAACAAAATCACAGATTTAGTTGAGACAAAATTAAAGGTTTTTTATGCTAGCATTTAAAATTAACTAATATAATATTATTTTAGAGCCAAAATTTTAATTACTTCTTTTGATTTTATAATTATTAAATATAAAAAATTTATTTAAGCTCATATTTTTTGCATCTTAATATTTTATAACTATAAATATCCTTAATCTAACTTAACAAATATAAAGCAAATATGCTTAAAATTACAATTTAGTTTGAAATTAAAAGAATTCTTTCTAATATAAACAAAATCTTAAGTCATTAATCATAAAAAATCATATTATAATGCTGTAAATTATCAATTTTTAGTCAAAGAATTTTCTTAAATTTTTAATTATTCTTTCAGCTATTTATTTAAAATTAATTAGATATTTTTTTTTTACAGAACTTAAGTAATGAATGTGATAAATAAATTACTAATGTTGAATGATCTTATATTTTATGATATAAAAAAATTCTACAAGCTAAAATATTTTTATTTTAAACAAGAAAATTAAGACTATATTTAATTCCTCAAGTATTAATTTGTCGATAAAAGTTTAAATGATTTATATGAATTATTCAACATCCAAATAACTACTATGTAAATCTTTTTAAATTTAGGTTTTAATCCGTTCACCCTAAAACAGCTTGTGGAGTTCTTTTAGAATTAGTTCAAGCACCAAAGGAAGTCATTGAAGCTTATGCATAAGCTAAGTAGGGATTCATATAAATAAACAAAACCATGTATTTTTAAGATAAATCAAACAATCAATTCCTTGATTCCTTAAAAAAATAATTAAATTACAGTATCATAATCATATTTATTAAATATAAGTTATGAGGTAAGCCTGGAGTTTCACTGTTGAAGTATTAGGCAATTGTATATTGCAATAGAAGTTAGTCCTCAATAAGCTTACTAGGAGCTAGACCTTGATCGATACTGATCTTAATTAAACTATTGAGTTGAATAATCTCAGCCATTTTCACAGTAAAATCTTCTTCATTTGTTGTATTAGCAGAGACAGCAACTGAAGGTCTAGTAGGTACTGGAGGAACAGGGATATGAGTAATCAGCATGTCTTTAGGCTTGCAAAGTTTGTGATTCATATTGAATAATATCACATTCTCATCCTTGATTCTTGAGAAGATATTGTAAAACTTCTATGGATCTCGTTCTTTATAACATCTTTTTTTTCTTTAAACTAGCTTCAACATTTCCATTAAGAGACATCACGTGTGAAAATTCATTGATAAGATCATCCTAATCAGCACTTTTACCTCTCTTTTATTTATCATGAATAATTCTAGTGGGAAAGTTTGGCATTTTCTTGACAGTTCCGTTGTAAAATCCACAATGTGGGCAAATTTTTAACTTTCTTGCATTGAGCCGCAATCGTCTTAAATAATGCAATTCTTGCTTAGGAGTCATTTAAATCAAAGTATAAAATTAATTTTATTTCTAGCTCTCATTTACCTAAAATATTTCACTTACTCTGAATCATCAAGTAGTAAATTGCTGCACTCTTAGCATGTTCATTGCAAGATATTGACACTGTGCTTGAAATAACCAACTGAAACACACTGGAAGTTCAAGTTTTACATAACCAAAATGACCTGGGCAATCAGCCAATGCTTTCTTGCAAGTTTCACAAAACTTTCCTCTCTCTGAGATACCCATCCTAGTATCCAATGGACCGCCTTTTTAAGGGGTTCCCATCTATTCCATAGAATAAATATTTCTTGTATAATTTGGTATTTAGGAGGACTTTTGTACATCCTAGGCTTTCAAAAGACTGAACTGGATACTCTCACTATAAATAATAAGAATCAGAAGGCTGGAGAAATGTTAGTTTTAATGGCTTACATTTCCTTGGCATGTTCTGAGATTTTTGAAAATTCAACTATTTAAGTGTCCTCTTAGAATCTTACAGACTTCTTCATTTTTTTTAAATAATGATTTTTTAAAAAAATATTATATAAATTAGGCTTAGGAATAATATAAATATTTAATTTAGCAAATAATAATGAAGTTAGTCTGCTTCCTAATGAAACTCAAAAACGAGACAGTCACTATTGAGTTAAAAAACAGAACCATCGTGGGTGAACAGTAACTGGTAATTTTTACATAAATTCATGATATATTATGTTTTATAGTTGTTGATGTTTCAATGAATACCCATTTGAAGGCAGTGAAATTTACAGTGAAAGGCAGAGAAACAATTTCTCTCGATCACTTAACAATCATAGGAAATAACATCAGATACTTCTTGTTGCCAGAAAGTTTTTAACTAGAAACTTTATTGGTTGTTGATGCACCAAAGCTGAGAGCTAAAATTATTGGACAAGCAGCAAAAAAAAAGGCAAAGGAGGAGCAGGAGGTGTTAGAGGAGGAGCATTAAATAGCAAACCAAAGAGATCACATCCCAACCCAACCAGACAGCACTGAGAAATATGATCAGCTTAAGATATTACAAATCATAACCAAACTTAAATTTACTGCTTCTTAATTAGAAAAATGACTTTAGCAATAATTATATGAGGTGGGTGAGTATCGATTAATTAATTTGACAATATAGTAAGTGTAATTTAATCTAGTTTTCTACTTAAATTTTAATATTTAAACATTTTTCTAAGAGTATACAATGCAATAACTGAGAAAAGTTCCTCATTATAAATGACCATGATGAAAGAAAGTTCTCTTGCACATTCAGCTTTTGTTATATCAAAATGTTAGGGAATCATATGGCTCTCTCCAACCGTATTGCTGAGTTAGTTCTATATATTTGTGTATGTCTTAATAAAAGGAATTTGATATTAGAAATACTTTCGTTGTAAGAGCTGCACCAAGTTTTTATTTTGCAACTTCTCTGGTTTGCCTGTGCTTTGCACCATTTGCTCTTGTATTTGCATTTCTTGCAATAATCATTATCTTCATCTTACCTTGCTTAATCATATGAATTTTTTTTTAATTATTTAGACTCTTCTTTGTACACTATAACAAAAAATTTTACCTATGTGGTTGTGTTTTCAGTGAACCTCTCTTACATTTTAACATCTTCATTCTTGAAATAATGCATATACGTATTCTTCTCCGCAAGCTATTCTTTTAATTACTCTAAGTATTAATAATCCTTGGTCTTTTATATTCTGTTTGCAACCTATACAAAATATATTACACTATCAAAAATTACGTATAGACGTTATCTCCAAGATTCAATTTCAAAAGTTGTTGATAACTCCTGTGTCTAGCCTGGCTTCTTCATAATATAATGCTTATATTATCAAATAAAATTATTTATAATTTATAACTGAAAAATCTTAATTATAAATCACTTCTTCAAATAATCAAAAATGAAGAAGTAACTTGCTCTCATACTATTGGTAAATATGTAATTCATTTCTGCTTTTGATATTATTTGATCCATTTATTCCAAATTATCTGTTCAGATTATATCTGCTTCTGCAGCCAAGTCTACTAGGGTCTGAAGCCCTAGTTTTTGTTTCCAATTAAGCTAGACAGCATCGATGTAGATATCTTTTCCAAATTCTATGAGGATATATTCGTCAGAAGTTATCAATTCATCAACTAATCCAAGTTCAACTGCTTGTTTTGGTTTTATTAGATCACCGTCTCTCAGTATCTAATCAACATCTTATTATTTCACACCAATCTTATTAGATCTCTTTGTTACGATATGTTTAACTATAGAATCTACTCGTTTATTCATAATTTAAAGAAGCCAATCCATGTCTTCTTATTTGAACTCCTAAAATCTATTAAGTCTCACTTTGTTCTTTCCTTTGTGAATAGATTGCATCTTAATTCTCCAATGTTCAGCGAATTCTTTCAAATTCTATGGATCAGCAGAAAAACCAACATTTCCTAAGAATGAGTTGGGATTACTAAGAACTACAGAACCATGTGATAGCATGTGAAAGCCTACTATTAAGCATGTAACCTCAGCATATGTTATAAGGGGTACATCGCCTAAATCCTTGACTTTCTTCTTGAGCATCTCTCTAATTTGATCAGTGCACACTAAGGAATGTGAGCCATTTGGAAGTCTGGTATTTATTCCAATCATAATTGCTGCAGTATTTTACATCGTCATTCCTTTCAAGGTCGTCTCTAACTTTTCTTTCTGCTTAATGTCAATTTTATTTATTGATAAGTAAAAAACTCTTTTGTTGGCATTTTTGTTCCTTCCAAGCAAATATGATATCACTCTCATTTTAGGATTAAATATCCTGGATATTGTTAATATAATTATGACTATAATCATTTTACAATAATTGATTTAAAATAATGGAATCACAATCTTCACTTAACATAAAATGTTCAGCAAATGGGAATAAAGTACTCTCAAATAAAAACTTGTAGAACAGTATTATTGATTTTATAGAGTTATTGTCCTAAGAATTATGTATTTTTTATGAAACTCATGAATTAATATTTAGGAATATAAAGCAAGCAATAGTTATTAAGAAAGGATTTTCTCCAAAATCAATAGACTTATCAAACCTAAATATTTCTTTGGCAGAAGTAGAGATTAAGAATAAGGAATCGTTAATAGTTGAAGTGGATGATTCAAAAGTATAATCAATTTAACTTGATCAACAAAAACCTACATCTTCTTAATCTACTAGCAGTTCAATGTAAAATGAAGAGCAAGAACTTAAGGACGATAATATAATTGAAACTAAGGATAAAATGTTTATGTATAGGAGAATTATTAAAGCAGATGGTTTTTGTCTTTTTTACTCATTTTATTTATCAAGATGATTAAAAAGTAAATGCATTATAAATGAAATAATTAATATCTTAGGCTGTGCAAGAAAATCCAATAATTTATAATGAGGGTATATTAAGTAAATCTCCTGAAGATTATTCATAATGGATTTTGAGGGGAGATAGTTGGGGTGGATCTGTCGAGATGCTAATTTTTTCAGAGAAATTTAAATGTGAGAATGCAGCCATAGATATAGTAAACTCAAGATTTAACATAATTGGGGAAGGACACAATTATTAATCGAAAATTTATCTTATTTATACAAAGATACACTCTATGATTTAGCTGCTAAAAATTTTCAAAATAACAAATCGTATGTAGCATTTTAATAAACTTAAATTCAATATAGATTTGACACTTTGATAAGAGTATTTTCTCCATGAGATAAGTAAACCCTATAAGATGCTATGGATCTTGCGAATCTTTGGAAATCAAAGAAATAATACACAGATACTACAAAATTCTAACTTTAATGCGGCGTTTGCTTCGAAGGCATTTAAGGAGAATAGGAAACACAAGAACATGCAATGAAAACAGGTCACATGAATTTCTCATAAATAAATTAATGAATAATTTTCTGAAGCAATTTATCGAATTCAATTCTCATTATCTAAATATAAAAAAGAACTTTAAAATTTAAAGTTAAAATATTATAGAAATATGAGACAAAGGTAACAATAACATCTAGCAATAATTTGCGGGATGGCTTTTGCCTTGACTATGACCTCAGTTTAAGCACTTTCAATGAGTGATATAACCTCTCCAGTTACTGGTAAGTTTCATGGTGGCACTGACTAGAACATCAATCAATTTAGATTGATTCTGTTCTAGGGAATGTTTTACATATGCTTACTCTAAACTCAGCTTTTCACAATCTTTTTTTTAATGACAGTGGGGTTGGCTTTTATCAATGCCATAACAGTTTCCCAAAGCAAGTTATTTTCTTTACTTGAAGTACACTAAACTTATCATTAAAACTATTTAAAAATTAACTAAAAATTACTCTCACTCTCTATGTATCTACACTAGTCATATAATCACAATTAAATTACCCAATAATATATGAACGAGTTAAAATAGAAATTGTCTTGAATAGTATTAGATTAGCAAAACAGGCTGCTGCCTGTTAATGTGATTCAATAAATTATTAAAATATAGAATTAAAATGTGGATAAAAACTTTTATGATTCTTTTTTAATCTAAAATAAAATATGTAATCTTGTCCCTTAATATAAATTAGAATAATTATTAAAAAATAAAACAATCATAAATGAAATAATGCATGCTAATGCTTGCATTCGCACTCTTAGTTTACCAGTCTATAGCCTTTGAATTTGATGTAAACTCAATGCGCCAATAAATAAAGGACAGAGTAGGTGAAGTGAAGTCTCTTCCCCACTAAGTCAAAGCCTACAGTAATGATGAATTCACATGGAGTCTAGATATCCCAAGAATACTGTTCCAGTATATTATCACAGGTGTATTCTGCCAACTTTTCATTCTTCCTTCTATTTTCCTTTACAACCAGGAATTATTCACAGTTGTTGTTTACAAGTTTGTTTATGCACCATACATGAGACTTTCAGGCTTTGACAAGTGATGATAAGGACTTATATACATTTTAATTACTTAAAAATAGATCAAATATGTTTGCATATTCATTAAAATTAACATTATCCTATTCATAATTGTTATTAAAGTTAAACCCTTAAATATTAATGGTCAATTTTCTCTGACTTCATTTCATTAAGGTGGAGCATAGTATAAAGAAAGGGTGAATGCTCGAGAAACAATACTGTGTAGATGCATTAGTATATTTGTAATTTTCCAATCAAATTGCAAACAAATCCAACTGGCCAAATAAAGAAAGAAGTTAATAGCCAAACATTCAACGATATTTGATAAAAAAACCAAGAGTGCCATCCGTGGCCAAGTTATGGCAGAATCCTCCCACTTTCCCTTGCTAATTAGTTTGCTCTACTTATTGAAGCAATTCAAAAGGTATAATCTCATGAGCAGAGGCAATTGATGCCAATAATATGCTAACTAGAGCCAGAGCTAAAAATGCTTATTTATTTTGTTTCATTTTTATAGAATTATATTAACTCTCTTAATCCTTTTAAATGTATATATTTAATTCACTAACCTAAATAGAGTAAAATTATAGGTATTTATTTAAAATATAAAAAATAAACTTTAATGAAACTATTAAAACTTCATGACCAATCGGACATAATTGATACTGAAATCAAACTAGAAACCTTTTAATTAGAATAAAATGTTAAATTGAATAAAGAAATTACAAAAGTTGATGTGGTAAGAATGTTGGAGTACTCTATTTGCTTCGATCAGTATGCCTACTCTCTTCATTGGAAATAATTAAAAAAATTGATAAAAATACACACTAATATATCACTCTAATTAGTGTACTTCAGATTTCTCATTTAAACCTTAATGAGTTAACTTCATCTTAAAGTATCTAAATAAAACGCGGTTGAATTAACTAGAGGGTGTGCTGGGTTACTCTTAATAAGAGGATTAAGTGGATATGTATCAGTTTTGTTTCAAATGGCTTCTGTTTTTCTTATGCCTCTAGCAATATCATCAGTCATATTCTTTATTCAGCCAATTATAGCCTTTGGATAAGCTTTATTATATTATAAGAGAGACTTGGCACTCTTGATACTGTAAGCTTGTTTTCTTCTAATTTTAGAATAATCATATTAATTTAGCCAGATTTAATAATGGGAAGTAGATTTTCAAAACATCAATCAGAATAAAAAGACAAAGAATACCCTTTCTTCATGTTGAGAGCAGCGTGAAATTATAGCTGGAGTAGCATCTGGTATAGCTTATGTGACAATGATGAAGTTTGGTCCATTTAAATTACACATGAGTTTTAATGCTCTATACTTCGGATTGGTATAATGTCCTCTAGCTTTTATCTCAATGGCTATTATGAATGAATCTTAGTTAACAAGCATGACTTGGAATGGAGGAGCGTGGCTTTTGGGTCATGGAATAGCTGGGTGGATGGCTCAAGAATTTCTTAGCCTTGCTTTTAGAACATAACCTATTTTTATTCTCTCACTTTTAGTTCAGTTATAATTTTAATAAACCTGTTGGAAGAGTAGCTGTAATGAACTACTTGTAGTTAGTAATTGCTTTGTTGTTGATTTTTATATGTTTAATGTTAGAATTTACTGGACTAATTTTCTAAGGTTTGCAGTAAATGTATCATTCACTTTGCTAAATAGCATCATCAAATGTTTATGATTTAATTTTCCTTATTAATGTAGTTTTATTTTAAACTGAGAGAATGTTATCTAAAAATTTTCAATATAATATTTAAATGATTTCAATTTTATTCCCGTTAAATTCTACCATTTAAAAAGTAAATTATTTATGAGGAAGAATCAATTTTCTAGAAATAAAGAGAACAATTAAACCAGAAATTCGGAGACATCATCAATCATAACAGACTTATAAATAGATGTTGACACTGATGATGAAGATTGCACATGATCTCTAAGCTTACATTTCTCTATGATTGGAGATACCATCCAATAATTAAGGAAGAAAAAACAAAAGTATGAGGATTATATGAATGTATACTAATCTGTATATAAAGAATTTGACTTATCCACTTCAAATAATGATGAGTTATTGAATTTAATATCCGAAAAGGATCGAGAGAGTGAAGAAGACTAGTCTGGCTCATTTAAAAAAGGCATCTAAAAATTCACTTAAACTTTTGTAATGCAAAATCGCAGATAAGTAACACTCCATGATATAATCTAAGTTATTATTGGTTCTGTTACTTTGGCAGCAACTCATTGCCTCATAAGGGAGATAAAGTATAAAACCAATTTAAATTTTGCATAAGTTGCTCTTTTTATTGGAATAGTAATCTCTCTAATGAATCTAGTGATACTCTCCAACAAATTTGAAGACAAAAACTATGAAAACATATTTTTGGATGATGATTTTAGCAAGCATTTTCTGACTTCAACATTTTTAGCAATGAGTTATTTGCAACCTGTGATGAGCATTTTTATTATTCCGCTTTCTTATACAATTAGCCTGTTTTTTAGTTTTTATCTATTTCAAACAATCATAAGCCGTATAGAAAAAAAAGGAGCTATCTTCTTAGCTGAATACGCTTTCATTCTGATATCTTTAGTTGGACTTGTCTTCCTCTTATAATTATAAGCAGTAAAGTTTTATAATAAAATATTAATCATAACACTGGATGTGATTATGCCACAAAAACTATAAAGTTTAGGTGAGAGATATTTATAATTGAATTAAAGATTAATTCCTTCATCTTAATTAGACGAAGAGAAAAATTATACTGAATAGCAACTAGAAAAGAATTGGTTATAATTTTTTGGAAAGTTTGTGGCTTTGATATCTGCTATATTATATGGAGCCTATAGAACACTTACCCCAGTTCATTCCAGTAATCAATACTATGAGTAAAAATCTTTAATTTCTGGTGCAATTCTGATAACTTTCAGCTTGCTTATGTTTCCACTCTTTTAACTTGGTTTGTAGCCCGTTAACCCTGAAAAAGATGCAATTTTAATGGTGCTTTTAACTATATTTATTCCCAAAGCTTCATGTTTTGATTAATAATCGACAGGGCATTTGAGTTTAGATAGAAAAACTACATCCTATGCGACCTTGACTTCAGTAATTTTATTGCTAGTATGTTAGTAACATCAAAATATTCAATAAAAGTTGTATATTATAATATATAACCTTTTGTAAATAAATATATATCTTTTTTTAGTGGTTAAGTAAGGGTTTAAGTTTCAAATTTATTTCTTTTCATTTTTTAAGTTCAGTTATATATTTTGAATCTTATAGAGAATCTTGCCTAATTTATATTATAAATTTAATAAAAAAATACCCTTATTAATTTTATATGAGTAATAGTATGCATTTGGGATAGTTTCTAGTTTAAGACACAAATTACTCACCAATATTTACTAGGAATCACTTTACTCCTTGTTCAAAATGTTGTTTCTACACTTTATAGCTACATTTTCACATATCTAGATGAGATAATTCAGGAAGAAGCCTATTTCTTGTGATTAGATTCTTCAAAAGATGAAACAGAAACGAAAGGTGCCAATAATGGCAGCAGCAATTACTAGAGTGATAACGAGAAAACCACAAATAAAATGGACAAACATTAATTCAATAGGGATTATGATAAAACTCACAAAAAAAAATAATCAACTATTTGACACTACGAAGTAAGAGGAGTTTGGAGTTTTGTAAACTCTGAACTTCTATAATTAAAACTCAAGTTGTAATGATTATATAATTAGGAAAATTTACAAATTATGAACATTATTTATCGAATATTTAATATCTATTTATGTTAAAACTGCATGAATTATTAAATATCAAAATTCATCATTGTGATCTAGCATGTCCAAATCATTTCCTTCAGCATTGCTTTTGCTTCTGTGATGTCCAATTTTAGGAGTAAGCCCTCCATTTTCTTTAAGGAATTAGCATTGCTTAGCTAGCAGATGCTTAAATCTATCAAAAGCAGATGGAATTTTATAAGTTCCAGGACCTTGAGTCTCTTTTATTTCTATAAAGCATAATTTTAATATTGTTATTAAACTTACATCCTGTGACATTACATCTGTTGGCAAACCCAAATGTTATAGCTACAAAATTATAAGCTTCAGATAAATTAAGATTAGATGATAAGTAATTTATGGAAGGTTGTCTCTAGTTGCACTATCAGCTGGCTTTACTTTGCTTTTCAAAGTAAACTTTCTAGCATTAATACCAACTAAACCATTTTATTCATAAGTTACTGGTCCTAGTGCTTTAATCATTGACGTTACATACTTATTTGGAGTCATATACACTTTGTAGTAGACAGAGTGAGGCATACTGAAACTTCTACCCTAATTCGGCCTCAGTTTTTCAAATTGGCCTCTTATTTTATAAGAGTTAGGATGTGGAGAGTCTGTTCCTGAAATTATTATGAGTTCCTATTTGAAACCAAACCCAAATCCATGTGTTTTAGATGGGTCCAAAGTGGATGGTAAACAAAGCATCTTAGCGTTGTTGTCTATTCTTATCTACTCAAATCAAAAGTAAGGTTACTGATTATTAATTTTAAATGTGTTTTACCTTATTAAAACGATCTCCTTTTGGGAAGGACTACTGAGAATGACTCTTTCTCAATGTATTTTTAGATATTGTTTTTGAAAATCCTCCTTGATACAAGCTAAATGCAGCAGTACCACTCTATTTAGTTCAATTTTTTTAAAAAAAAATCTATACTTCCCTGCCTGGATAATTTAATAAGAGACTATTTAGAGTTACGATTGCTAAAGAACTAATTTTAATTTCTTGGACTAATTTGTTTAGTATGAAACAGGTCATTTTTCAAATCAAAGCGGCTCTGCGATTTAGCCATTTTTTGTGAGTTAAACTCATAATCGGTATTCAACTGCTTCTAATTATTTGAAGTGCAGTTTTGTGATAAGCCTCGTTCGTTTTCTGAATTTTTACGAACTCCAGTTAATTGGAGATTTATATATCTATCTTCAGACATTTTTATTTCATATTCTTTCTTTATTTTATTTATAGTAAGACTAAATACAATAAAAAATTTCTGACAATTTATATAAAATTATTAATTTAAAATGGAAAAAATACTTAAAAAGTAGTTTATAGATAAAAGCTCAGAAGACTCGATCGAAATAGCCAGAGAGCTAGGAAAGCTTAAGAAATCAATTAATAAAAATCATGAAAGACAATAGTAAAAGCAAATGCCTTCATAATAGTTTATCAATAAAGATCATTCATAAATAAACAATTAGTAGATAAAGCCTCTAAAATTCATAAACTAGCCTGAAATTGCAAATTAACAAGATGTCATTCATAAGCTAACCTTTAACTAATAACCCTCAAATCAACTAATTAATTCATCAAGTAATATCAACAGCTCAGTAAATTTACATACAAATTTTTTATCGAAGTAGTCTCAAGGATAAACAGTTCTCATACTTTTCATTAACCTAAGCAATTTGAATAGTAATTATCAGCTAATACCTACTTATGTGAAGACTCAATTAATAAGTTTGAAAGCAAAACTGTGAAGATTATAAGTGATAATTAAGTTGAAGATTCAGTAGATGACTTAAGTTCAGATCATTTCTTGACTGTTTCAGAGGGCAGTTCTTCATCACTTCAAGAAGATTCAGGTAAGCTTAACTTTAAACTATGAATATTTTGTATTAATCTATGAAAGAGGTGTAGAACCAGACTCAGAAGAGACGTGGATTGAATGATCTTGCAGCAGGAGAGGCAATGAATTTATTTGCAAGGTTGACTAATAATTTATTATGGACAAATTTAACTTGCATGACTTGAAGAACTAAGTACAGCACTATGATGATGATTTATTCATGATTCTCGACATGGAAAAGAATAAAGATTCATCTGATGTGTTAAAAAAGAAAGATCTAGATCTTAAATTTTAAGTTAAAGAGAAAGCACCAAAATTATATGCTCTCATACAACACAAAGATATAAAGAAACACCAAAAGGATTAGATATTATGGTAAGACTCTGAATAAAATTTATTTTTTTAGAAATCTAAAATGCTTAAGGATGACTTTGGTTACTGCCCTAGAATATTGTCCGAGAAACAACCAGTCATTCCTTAGGAGAATCAAATTAAATTTACAAATGTTTGTCAAGATCATTTTGTCCGAGATATAAAGGGCTTTTTCAACCTGATTAATTGAAACAATAAAAATGGATGGCCTTTTTTTGGCCTTATTTTGCTTGAATACTTACAATTACTTACCCAAAAATTATAATTAACAATAAATAACCAAAGATGTTTTAACATTCGATATTTGGATTTAAAATTCATGAAGCTAGTTCAATAAAGCCAAGAGCACTACTAGTTAATAGATTAAGAGGAAAATAAAGTATTTGAGTGATGTTAAGAACTTTTATGTAGAGTATTTAATTTAATTTATAAAGTTAATTTAAATAAAGAGACAAAACATCTCAAAGAAATATTGCATTAGTATTGAAATGCTTCATTTTCAAGTAGTAGCAGGCTTCTTTCTCATTCATATAAAAAGTATTGGACAAGCTCATCCTCTCTTACTTTGCCTGTTCCTTGTCCAAGAATACTGGTGTATTGAAGGGAATATCAAGACGTATATTTAGTTTAAAATAAGTTTAATTATCACCGTATTTTTGTAATTTTATCAGATGAAGAGTCAATTAGTTATCGATTTTAGTAGAGTCGTCTCAGGTTCAAAGTTTAAAGCTTCATGGCTTCTCAATTGCTTAATAGTTCATGTAATCACCCAATAATGGCTGAATAAATATTAAAAATATATTCCAATGTAGTAGAGTAAATTTTCACTTTAATTTAAGTCTTACGTATCAGAGTTTTGGGCATTAAATTTAATTGCTTAAACTAACTATAAGAATATTTTTAAAATTGTTAAATTACTTCGAAGTACTGGAATGACATGCCGCCCATAGTTCTCCAGAGTCTTCTCATTTCAATTTTAGTTTGGTAGTTCATTTGTCTGAGTAGTTGTTTACCACACTTTAACTTCATCTTAAATTCTCTTTACTCTTGTCCAAATAGATCTGGTCTTTGCTATAGGCATATATTCAGAAATCTGCTTTAAATTTAAGTAAGTAATGTTTTTTAATTTACTTACATCCTTGAACATTGAAGCTCTAAAAGCTCTATCAATGAAAACTGGAACGTCCTCATGGAAAACAAATCTCTTCTTTCTCTCATCATAGACAAGTTTATCATAGCCTAAGTTAAAGAACTTATATCTATCTGTCATATTTAAATAATTATTTAAATTATTTGTTAGCTATAATAAATTATTTAGAATGAAGGCATACATCATCTTTAATACTTTTGATTAATAATAATTTTTAAATCATAAGTAGTTTGTATTTAGCTCAAAATATTACCAAGATTGTTCTTCAAGACTCAATCTATGACTAGAAGTCTATCTCTATACAAATCATGAAACTAAGCAATTTCCTTGTAAAATGGCAATCGTTGACTAAGCTTCAGAAGTCTGAGATCATTAATACATAATCTCCGATTAGTGGAACAGGCAACAGTATTTCTTAAGAGTAGAGAAACTTCATGGATCCTATGTTATGTGTAATTCTGAGTGATTTTTCTGATGGAAAATCTTTGGGCTTTGTGAGTTTAAATCCTGATTTCCCTCAAACATCTAATAGATAGAGATTTCTCGTTAAATCTCTTAGATCTATTCTTGTGTTGCTTAAGAGAATCTTTTTTGAATTAGAAATACTCTGGTCTAAAGCTTCGAAGAGATTAATCAACTTGTAGAATGCACTCTTGACACTAACTATGAAAAACTTTTCAACGATGAAGAAATACATTTGAACATCATAAATTCGTGTGAAAAAAATCAGCCTTTTGAACTCAAGGTCTAAACCTTCTTGGAAAATGTTAGAATATTTACTGCACTAGTATCCTATGTATTCTACAACTAAATCAAGATTCTGGTCAGGTAAAGAGTTAACTATTACTTTATAAAATAATAATTAGAAATCAATTAAGATTACGTAATTAAATAAATAAATTAATCATTACTTTTAAATTATATTCAAGAGAGATATGTAACTTTGAAAGTTATTACTCAATTGGTGTGAGTGATGATAGACTTTTGAGAAATATTTTGTTCATGAAGAACGGAAAGAAAGTTATTGGTGAGTTTTTTATATTTCAAAGCAAAATTAAAACTACTTATTTATCATTGCTTGGATTTGAGAAATTAACTTATGATCAACTCAACCAGTTTGTGAATAATCTAGCTTTAAATGTGAACAAGTTGTGAAAGATACAATAACTCTTTAACATTGAGTTTTTGATTTGTAAGAATTCTAGTTATCTTTGATTTTTAATATAGTAGTTTAATTTTTCAACAATGAGTGAGAAACAACCTCCTAAGGATGCTTTGAGCAAGGTATCAAAGAACTTTTTTAAGGAATTCAAAATGAACTACAGAAAGTATAAAAATGAATTTGAGATGTTCAAAACTATCTACAATTTTTTGAGCCTCCCAGAATCAAACTATCAGAACCTTAATAGAATTCACTTTGATCAACTTGAGAGAGTAATTGTCGGAGGAGTAGTTTAACTTGGCTTTGATTATCTTCAGAGAGAAGATCTTAGTCAGTTAGGAGAATCAAAATCTAAAATTTCTAATTTTAATTACCAATTTTTCATAATGAGTATATATACATATATTTGTATAACTAGTATTTAATATCAATTATTTTATTTAATTACATACTATGATTTTATTAGAATATCATTTATGTTGTTGAAATAACTCAATTTATTCTTGTTAAATATAATAAATGGTTTTATTAAAAATTGATGTGCTAGAATTTCATATGGAGTTGCTGATAAATATATTTTTAAATAAAATGATCAAGATTTCATTTTATTTTTGAGATAAGCTTATATTTTGAAAAATGTTAGAAATGTGATAGTTTCTTTCAAACTTAATAATAAAATTTAATTAAATTCCCTAATTATTAATTTCTAAATTAACGAGTCTTTATAACGAGGATATTAATCTAGATATTATTCGTTTTTGAGATCAAGAAATGCAATTATTTGATAAAAATCTTGCTCTTTTTGGATACTGACAACTACAGATGTATTAGAACAGTCAGAGAAATTTAGCATATCTGCAAAAAATTCACAAAGTTTTCCCAAAGAAGGATTGAGAAGATTATTGAGAAGTAGAAAGTCACTCAGAATATTCAGATAAGTATCGTATTTCCTGCAGAGAAGACTCTTAAATAATCTAAATTTAGAAATTGTTAAGCTTTTGTTTGATTAATTTATAATATGATTATTAGTACTTCAAGTTTTATAAATGAATTTCAGCATATATGGCTGGAGTCAACAATTAAAGATTTGGGATAAAATAAATTAAAATTACTGAAATTGACGTCATAGTTTTGGCTATGATATAATTTCTGAGGCAAATTTGAAGAATGGCTAATGAACATCATTGACAACTGGGTTTTCAACAACAATCTTAATCAACGATTCTTGAACTTTTGGCCACTTAGAGAGATCAAGAGCAATAAATTTAGTTTAACTAAGTTACAAGCTGCTGAGATATCAGCAACTGTCATTTAATGGCCAGTTAAAAAGATGTTTTCAGTGAGCCATCTCTCCATCAAGTTCAAAGATCTAGTAAGATATGAGTATTGAAACTTAAGTTGTTCCTCATGAATCTTTTTGTTTATAAGCTTGGGCATGAATAACTTCTTAAAAGTATAGATGGAAGAACCTTCTCTAAGGAAAGTGGGATGCCAATCAAAGTACTAGTCAACTTTAGCTCTTTGTCTTGGGTCCTTTGGATACCAATTTTCTGGTAAATTTCTAGTTGCAACTAAATATTTAAGAATAGTATGGCTTTCCTCAAGACTCCATTCTTCGTTTGTTTTTAGATAAAATCTCTTTGATTGCTGGGACTTGAAATCTTTTGATTAAGTTTGCATCATAGATACAAGCACATCCTTGGTTTCATAAGGAATATTGTTCAGATTACAGAATGCAACAATTGCTCTACGTTGCGCACTCATAGGATCGTTGTAAAAAATAAGTTTCTTTTGATTTGTGTTTCAATAGTCGAAAATATTAATATTATCTATGAACCAGAATTGATTTTAAATAAATAAATTTGAGAATATAAATATTAACTGAATTAATTTAATAGTTCATTTTTTAAGAAATTAAAATTCATTTTGATGATTTATAAAATATTTGAACGAAATTTTATATAAAATAATATATATATATATAACGAATATTAATTAAATATAATTTATAAATTTTCTTGGAAATTTGAATCTTATAAGATTAAATATTTATATATTTAATATGCAATAACGTCCATTTTAAATTGTAAGCAATATATTAGTTATTGAATGGCAAAATCATTTCTATTTTAAAATTAGTATTTAGAATTAAGTTTTTCCTTTTCAATCCTTATATGAATATCATATTAAAGATATAAAATATTATAATCATAATTATTTATTTGAATTAAATAGAGAGGTAAGTCGATTGAGATTTCATTTAGAAGCTCCTTTCCAAAGATTTCAAATAAAATAAGAAATCGTATTAACTAATTTATTAAATAGAAATGGAAGACATCAACGCCCTCGACTTGCTCAAGGAAGAATTAGAAACTGAAGAAATTGACCTAGAGGCTAACGCAATTCACAGAATGAAAAAAGTCATTCTCTTCATTGGAGTAGACGACACCATTAAGAAACTCATCCCATTCATTGAAGGTAATTAAACACTTAACCAATTAATTTTTCAAAGGTTTGATTGAGAAGGAAGATGATGACTCACTTTTTGCTATTGCAGAGGAGCTCGGAAAAGTCTGGTAATAAATACAAAATATTTATAATAATTTATAGGGAACTTAGGCCAGATAAAACTTCATTGTTGCCATTGTTAGAAAACCTTGCAAAGGTTGAAGAAACAGTCGTTACAGAATAAGCAACTAAATCTTTGACTACTATTTCAAAAGCCCACTCAGATGCAGAAATCTAAAATGTGTTCGCTCCTCTGGTTATCAAATTGGCTCAAGGAGAATGATTTACAGGTAAAGTTTCATCATGCGTTCTTTTCTTCCCAGCTTACCAAAGATCAAATACTAAACAAGATAAACTTAGAAAAAAGTTTATTGAACTTTGCAATGAAGATACACCAATGATCAGAAGAGCTTGTGCCTCGAAACTCGGCATCTTTGCTACTTAACTAGAGAAAAAATATCTTATCAATAATGACATTCTTCCAGTATTCAGACAATTGTTTCAAGATGAGAAAAAGGGAAGATGCTATCAGAGTTCTTTTTCTCGAAAGTTTCATCCCTTTAGCTAAGTGCATGATTAAGGAGGAAAATCAAATCCATACTCGTGGAACACTTGTTGCTGCCGATGAAGATAAATCATGGAAAGTTTGATTAGCCTTTGCAAAGAACTTTGCTGAGCTTACTAATGCTTTTGGAAAAGAAATTACAGATAGCAACTAGATTCAAACTTTAACTCAACTCTTGAATGACGGTGAACTAGAAGTAAAGAATGCTGCCAGTCAAAGTATGACTCTTTGTCTGAAAAATCTAAGCACTGAAAAGATCTGCGACACTCTTCTCCCCACTCTCCAAAATTAATGTAATTTATAGATTAAAATGCTTATGCTGATGCTTAAACTTCATTCAAGGGTGGAGTTGCAAACTCCCTCAGAGAGATGGCACATATCGTCGGTAAAGATTACACTGCTTAAAAAGTCTTACCAATTCTGATGGAGCTAATCAAGAATGAAAATGCTGATCTTAGACTGAATGTCACTTAATGTCTTATCAAGTTGCTCAAATTTTTGGCCAGAAATCCTCAGCTAACTATTCTTGACAACATTGAGTAACATGACCTAGGATGCTCAATTAAAACTTCAATAAAATAAGTTACTTAAACTTAATAATTTATTGTAAGTGCAATTAAAAATAAGAAATTTCTCACTGCTCTATTATTAGAATTTACATGAGAAAATTATAATTACTTTCAATGAATTATAATATGTAAGAATAATCATTAAATCTTGTTTAAAATAATTAAATTAATTAATAATTATATTAAAATAAAAATAATAATTAAATAGTTTAGTTAATTGTAATATAAAATAATATAAAAATTAACTTTGTAAATAAATAGAGTTTATTAATTTAATTAAGTTTAAATCACCTTTAAAATGATAACCAAGACATTTTCAAATTCTATTATGAATAAAATCTATGGTCTAATAAATTTGTCTAATTATGAGAATTTAAAAAAATATTATATACTTAAAATTATTCATCTTTTATTATAGATAAAACATGAAAGATAAGCGGTTTAAATAGAGAGTAAGAATGGCAGTGTTATAGATGATTGGAGATCTCAGCATATTATTTAGTAAATAAGTTTCCACTAAACAATTAGAAAGCGTCTTCTTGACATAATTGAGAACACAGCTGCTTCAGTGAGTGAGATGGGTGTTAAAAAAGTAATGGAACTAACTGAAAAATTCAAGGCTGATTGGATTAATTCGACCTTCATTCCTAGAGTCATTGAAATGTTTAATGTAGACAAGCAAGGATACTACTACAGAATGTGCTGTCAACACTCTTTACAAGCTGTAATGCCATACCTTAATAAAGACTAAGTCACTTCTCAAGTCATTCCAAATAATAAATATTTATATTCCAATCTTTGTTAAGGCCATATAAGATCCCATTCCTAATGTTAGATTCACAGTAGCTAAATCATTCATTAGGCAAAGAGCAGCATTGATCCAGCAGTCATGCAATCTAAAGTTGCAGTAGGACTAAGAGAACTTGCAAACGACTCTGATAGAGATGTTCAATATTACGCCACTGTTGATCTTAACGACATTTGATTATATATTGTTGTACTAAAAATTAAAACTATAAAAAAATTATTTTAAAATTATTATTAAGCAATATAAAGTTAATTTTAGTAAATATATTAGAATTATTAACATACATGTATTTCTTCAATCAAATAACATCATAAAAAACATCATCAATTGGTTCTCTGACCTTCTGATTCTTTACTCTCAGCTCTAATGCTTAATGATTTTTTTTGAATTCTAATTCATACTTATCAGCTGTCTTCTCACAATATAATTTATTCTGATATAGCATTCTCTACATTCACAGAGAAGTAAACCTATAACTGCCTCAAAATTAGTCAATGATTGATCAGCAAGTATCTCATTAATTTTTAGAATGGATTTTTTAAGTTCGAGGAGCAAGATGCTCTTTTCTCTCTTCCAACATATAATATGGTTAAATAGCACTATAGTTGCTGTAAACACTATTTTAGGTTGATTGATGAAAAACTGTAAGTACAAAAGTTAATCAAACTTTTGCTTGCATCCTCTCCATGCATGAAATCTTTTCCTTAACTTGTTTGATAAATGTTTCCAAGCATTTTCAGGCTTATTAAATGATAATTCTATGTTATATTTGCTTCTGGATCTTTCAAATCCATGCATTCTAGATAACCAAAGATAGTTAATTCAATCATCTACCAGTGCTTATTATCAATATGAGCTGCAGTATGTTCATATACCATCAATAACCTTAGCAAGTCAATTAAAGCAATTTTGAATTAATCTTCAGCAATTTCAATGATTGAAACTAATTCATCAGTTGCCTCTCTTGGCATATTTTCCAAATTATAGCCAACTAACCACTTTTACAAATTTTAAGTTGAGGCTACCTCTTTCTGAACTTCTTCTGAATTTGCAAAGTTTGAAACAATTTTTTTTCATCTTTTCAAGATTTGCCATTCCAGTAAATCCTTGAGGAGCAAGATTCATAGGCTTGAACTATTTAAAGTTCATATTCTTATGTTTAGAGGATTTACTTTTTACCAATTCATCTAACTCAACCAGAATTGCTGTTAATTGATCTTATCTAACTCCCTTGAATTAGCTGTGTTCACTTCCATTGACATAAAAGTTGAATTATGGGATGCTGGTAATCTTAAAAGCCATAGCACAGTTCTCTAAAAGTTTATATATTTACTGTAGCAAATATAAGATTTTCGTTTTCATTTGCTTTAGCTAATCCTTCGAATACTGGCTTAATCTTTATGCAGGGTGGGTAAGTAGGGCTCCAGAAATCGATTGCTATCGCTGGACTTTCATTAATAAGCTTTTAGAGTTTAATTAATAAAAAAACATTAAGGTATTAAAAAATATCTAGTTATCATATAAATACACATATTTTTAGTTTATAAAAGTTGTTGTAAGTTTTGGATCTAAATTGCTACTCCATGAATCTGTTGAGATTATAGTTGCTGTTAAACTGGTTATGAAAAAGCAGGATTCATTGAAATTGATCCTAATCCTTACATACCTGCAGCAAATTAATTGAAAAGTACCATTCATATCATTCATATTTGCATTTTATTATTGACATAAACCTAAAAGTTATTATGCACTTGGATTGCTACCTGTTACTAATGGATTTTAATGGCCTCCATCATCAAAAAGTTAATGATTGTTGACTATGAGATTATCTTGCATTTATTCTTTTAATATAAAAGAGACGATAGATCCAAAAGGAGTATTCAGAAATTGATTGGGCAAATCTACGATATCATGTGGAATTCCTTTTCCCATTAAAAATTGAGCACATCCTCATTTGTGAAGTTATTGCAATTATGTTTCAGTACTTGATGGATATTATGAGTAAATCTGGGACTAACCTCCCTGAAGAGTTCCATGAATATATCCTCAGGAATTTCAGTGAAAGCAAGGTCCATAACTTTTGTTGGTTTCCCTAATTATGAAATTAAATTGTTGGTTAATCTTACCAAAAGGAGTAATTCTTGGAGCATCATAAGATATACCTCCTCTAAAGTAATACTCTTTACCATTCACAACAAGTTCTGTATGCCATACCCCTTGAATGTGCTTGCCAATCAATTGCTTTGAGAATTTGGCTGCCATTCCATTTGATAAATTATTTGCTTTTAGCTTTATATCTTGCATTTTATATTCTTTTTTTTTAAATTAACTTTCTGATAATACTATATTTCTATTCATGAGAAATTATTTTCAAAAATATGAATATTAATGATTAAATAGTAAACATCAAGCATCGCCATAAGCAGTAGGTCTATGTAAGTATCTGTTAGCATAGAATTCTCCAGAGTTATCTTCCATTTTTAAGTTTGAGTCTTGCATTGTTTGTATTCTATTTTTTGCACTATAAATATTATAATTCTATATTTAAGTTAGCATTTTCATTTTTTATTAATTGAGTAAGTGATTTTTTAATTAATAAAACATTGCTTTGTATGTGTTATAATTAAACTTATATTTTTACAAATTAATTTTTACCCACATTTAAAATTCAATAATTAAAATTAATGCTTTGACTAAATTATTTTTTCAATCTCAAAGCTTAAAATAATCATTAATTTACCAAATTAGTTTTACTCTTGCTAAGATTAAGTATAACCACAGATGTATAAAGTTTTAGAAATATAAATAGAAAAATTTGGGATGATAGTAGATACCTCCTTTCTGTTATATTTTGAAGCCAACTTTCTCTCAGCAAAAAAATAACTTAAATCTTTATGTAAGAAAATTTTGATTGTATCTTATGGTAAAATAATATCGATTACAATCAATTAAAACTGTGATTAGGAGTAAGCTCTTTAAGATTATGGAAGAACCAGTTCTTTAATGCTTCTTTTCAAATATAATACAAAAAATAAAATATTCCTCCTTATTGATCTTATGTTTCATCTTATTCCTATTCACATTAAAGATTTACAAAAGTTTTCTTACTTTGGCTTGTAGTTGATCTGCTCTACTATTTAATCATGGACAGGTAGGTACTAGCTAAATTGAAGCATGCTTGTAGCAGGAATTTTGAATTTATTATATAAAGATCTCTAAACACGGTTTTTCCTCTTCTCTACAAATTCTTTGAAATTGTGGTTACAATAATTTTAAATGCCAATCTATATTGCATTAATAATAAAGTTATTAAAGGCATCTTTATTTCAAGGAAGGATGTCAGTGTCTTGTAAGTTAAAGATCTACTATAAATGAAATAATTTCTTAATGTACATAAATATATTAATCACACAGTTCTTTCCTGGAATCCACTCTTTAAATTTAACCTATTAAAAAGATTATTAATTAATCAAAAATTACATCTAAGTTTATTTCTTGAGAGCTAAAGTTTACAAGAGGATGATAAACTTGAGTTACAGTAAAAGAAACATTTGGCCTCCACTTAGGATATAGAGGAGGAAATTCAATTTTAAAACGAAATAATCCTCCTGAATAAATTCCTTGCTTTTAGATGTATACACATTGCCAAACTATGAAGGAGTAATTTAATATACATATACAATGTCATGATATGCGGATTTAACTGAATAAAATCTTAACGGTCTTTTTGTAAATTTATGGAAGAACATATATGCCAATCGTAGCATATTTTTGAAGCACTTTACTATTAAAGTCAAATAAATTTGATTAAAAACTTACTAATCAAGCATAAGTGTTTGTTAACTATATTCAAATTATATTACGCTTCCTAGGGGTCTTTTAGGATCATTAGCCAACGATTGTCTTCTTTATTCTTGTTATTACTGCATTGCTAAATTTAATAAGTATAGAACTTAAGGGCATTTTTTCTTTCCACTGTCATCATGGCTATCATTTTCATTTTTTAAAGTTACTGCTCTTCTTTTTCTAATTCAATTTAATTTTACATTTTGATTTTTTTATAACAATATTTAAATCATACAAAGAAATTAAGGTTCATTCTAAAAAAAAATTTTCTCAGCATCTTTGCAAATGTCACTGATATCTCTCCCTGATAAGGTACTGAGAGCTCTGCAAGTTCGTTAAGTTATTCCTCGTTAAGTTGCTTGGCTTACCTTTGGAAAATTTTTACTTTTGTAGGAGCATCTGGAAGATCGAACTTAATGTTCAAGTCAAGTCTGGAATTAAGTGGTGGGTCTAAGTCCTTCTTTCTGTTAGTAGCGCAAATAACTAAGACTTTTCCATCAGACTCAAAACTTTCAATCTTTCTCAAAAGAGTAGACGAAATTCTTCTTGTAGCTTCGTGAAGTCCTGACTCTCTAGATGTGGCTAATGAATCAACTATATTAATAAAAAGAATGACTGAACCCATAGCTTAAGCAGTCTCAAAGATTTCAGCTAGTCTTGATTCACTCTCACCACAGTACTTAGACATAATTGCTTCTAATAGCATATAAACCAATGGAACGTTAACTTATCAAGATATGAGCTTTGCAGAGGTAGTTTTACCACAGGTTGGAGGACCTTCAAAAAGAACACATTTTGGTCTATTAGTTTCATTCTTTATTCTAGTTTTTTAAGTGATTTGATCATAGACATGACCATGAGTAAGAGCTAAGAGAACAGTATCTTCTATATCTATCTATACTTTATCATAACCAGCAAGGTAATCCCAGTCTAATTTGTTTACTTTTAATCTGTAAAAAAGTCTGTGCATCCTAATCTCTACAATGATTCTTATGGACTGGTGTAATCTTATTGTTAATAACTTGGATTGTCTACCATACCTGCTATGAAACCTAATTTCGCTTTCTATTAAGTATCTAGATGATTTCTATTTCTAGTATGTCTCTTTATTGAAGCATCCCCTATAGTTGCTGGTTGTTCATATTGATTAGCTTTAGGCTTGAATGCTTCTTCATATGCCTTCAAATAAGTTAAACATCAAGTTCATGGAAGTCAAATCCTTTTCAATAAAAAATTTGAAAGAATCAAATCCTCCATCTCCCTTAATACCTCTAATGCAGATACTTCCTTTACTCTTAGCTCCAAGAGCTGTTGAGGAATTAACAACTTAATCAATCATGTAAGAAATGTTATCATCTTGAGTGAAGCTATCAGTTGCTATAACTTTTTTGAACCACATTCATTTTCTGAAGTTTTCAACAGCTATTGGGTTTTAGTTAGAATACAAATGAAATAAGTTTTAATTAATTTTAATGTTGTAACTTTAAAAAACAAAGAAATGAAAGTTTGCAAAAGCTCTTTAACTATTTTAATACAAGAAGTACAATAATTTTGTCGGATTTACGAAGCTTTTTGTTCAAATCAAATATTTTAAGTGATCATTTTGAAAATCATAAATTATTTTATAAATTTGGTATTAATATATTTACCATAAAGAAATTTGAATGCTGAAAGCATCAATGTTCCTTCCTGTGATTGAAAACTCAATAAAGTGCTTTGTTCCTCTCAAAGCAAAATTTAAATTTGGTCTTTATATGCCAGGGTATTTTTGCTAAATTTCTTTAATGCCAGTCTCAATTTGTCCGAGTGCACCCTCTAGATGCTTATCTATATATTTCCCACATTCTGCATACTATCTATTTATGTAATTATATGCGAAATAATTCTACACTTTTTCATTTGAATATCCAAGCAATAAAGCTGCAGTATTTATTCAAATCAATAAACTATACCAAGATTTCAAATATTGATATATTCTTACTTTGATGAGGTACTGGTCTTTGACTTTCTTTATTGATGATGATTGTTCTAGAAATAAACAAATATCTATTATTATTCTTATGTTTTTTCGTTCTTAGTGAAAAATCCTCGACTTATAATTGGCATAAGTTAATTTCATATAGAATTAGTTTTTGATGCAAGGAAATTTAGATTTTGTCACTATACTTATTAGTTAAGCTTGGAGATGACTAGAGGAGTGTTTTTTAGTTTAATAAGTTAATAAAATTAAATATAAGCCAATGATTTAATTATAATTTAACCGAAGTTAAGAACATTAATTATTTAATTTCACATTTATTTTAAATCTCCATAAAAGTGCTTAAATTCATTGTCGATTTCTTCATCTGCAAAAACTGCCTAATTATTTGTTGTAAGGCTTAATTTAATTGTCTGCTTGCATAAACCTTTCTTCCTTTTGTACTTGCTAACTTTAGTTGGATGCTTTGTTTTTGCTTTCATTATTATGTAATGGACTCATAACTAGGAACTTGCCCTTTTTCTTAGCAGATTATTATCTTTTCATCTATGGACATTCCTCATCATTTTTTCTTAACCAAACGTAAAATTAGCGTCATAATCACTTGCTGCTTTAGGCCTAAATTTAAGGGGAGATGTTGATACTTCTCTCTGAAATTACTACTATTTAGATGTTTGAGTATTTTGAACATTCTTTCTTGGGGAATTCTAGATGCTATAAGAAATAGCCTACATTTTTTCGTTCTTTAATTCCTACTCTTTTAATAAATGATCTTCAATCATCTTATCATAAGCTCTTCCAAAATTGTTTGAAACTAAAATATGCTTAGAAAACCTAGCCAAGAAAGAGAAACTAGCTTTAAATCCCATTACTTCAGCTAATGCCTCTAAAATGTTCTTTAATTGAATACCTCTAATTTAATAAAAGTTTGAAAAAGGCTCATTTAGAATTTGATTAAAAAAATGTCGTTTGCCTAAGGATTACTTATATTTTTATTTCATAGAATTCATATCTATTTTAAGAGCCTCTCAAAGATTTATAGTTTCCCCTTTTTCTATATTTTACAAATGAGCTCTATAACCACTTAATTCTATTTATCAACCATATTTCAGTAGAATGTTGGAGTAAGCAGCACAGACAACTGTTGGTTATTCACTTCTAAACGACTCATTTGGATTGTATGATTAATCTGGGTATTCAGGAGTAGTAAATCCAATAATTTTTGAGCACCCTTCACAGTTATCTTCTTCATCTACCACTCTGGACCAAATGCTGTTGATTTTCCATATGAAGAAATGAACATAGAAACTTTGCTTCTTAAACCCACTCAATTCACCAAGAGAAATTTCTATAAAAGAATTAGATGGATCTTTCATAACACACATATTACTCTTATCAAATAAATTAGGCTTTGAGCTCTTTGTCTTTTGAATTGAATCTTATCAAGCTCATCATTTTCAATCTACTTGCACTTTATTTGATTGATATAAATTTCTAATGTTATAGTTCCATATTTTTTTATTTAAATTGGTACGTACTTAATTAGGAGCAGCTCCTAAATTGGTAGATCAATAATCATCTTATTATTGAAAGTAAAAATGGTTACTCTCTCACCATATTTAGAGCTTGATCGTATCCTAATACTCATTTTTCCTTTCTAATACTCTAAGAATTTCCCTTAAAACTTGTAAGGTTGCAAAGCTTTCATATAAGCTCTCAGTTATAGAGGCAGTTTTATAATTTTAAATTCAAATTTAAATATGAGCGCTAAAATTTTAAGAAAAACAACAGCACTTCCATCAAACTAAACGAGACTTACCTTTGGCAGCAATAAAAAGTGTGATAGCTGTGAGATGAACTCTCATAAAGAACTACCAGAGCTATCACTTGAGGTCTCTGTTATTAAAATAGAAATTAATAATAGAAAATAAATGGCAAATAAGTGTGTGGGAGACAGAGAGGAGGAGAAAGGTATTAATGATATTCCTATACAAACTGAAGAAATAGAAGTACACTTTTGTGAGCTGTGTGAAAAAGACTTCACTTATAAATCTAGCTGGTACAGGCATATGAAAAGTCCATTAGGAAGCTAAGCCTACTGTATACTTAAAATATGACAAAGTTGATAGAAAGTATGATTGGTTTGAGTGCCATAAATAGTACTCTTATACAAGAGACTTAAAGGAGCATCTATAAAAAGCCCACAAGAAAGATATAGAAGTTGAAGATTAAGACACTCAACTGAAGTTGCTCAACAAAAGAAAAGCAAGGGAGCTTCTTTAAGTTGCTGAGGTATAACAAGCAAGTGAATCAGAATAAGTGAGGATAGTACGCAACCTCTGAGCATCAGAGTTCACTAAATTTATGATTAAAATTTAATACAAGAAAATTCCAGTACTTGCATAGATTAATTTAGATACTTCTCTCTAATGCTACCTAATTCTAGAGGACTCCTGTGACAAGAAAGTTATTAAGGATCATCAGTATACTTACAAGGTATATCCTTTATATTATCTACTTAGTGATGATAAGTTTTAAATGGAGTTTACTAATCAGTATTAAGTACTAACTCAGGCTAAGTTTAAAGAGTGCAAATACTCAATAAAGTTAGGTGCTGTTCTCCTTGCCAAAGATCATGTATCTTTCAGACTTCCGATTTGAAATGACCCTCAGAAATTTCATAACTGATTAAAGAATTCATACATAGCTTGCATTAATAGCAACCTAAACTATACAGGGTATCAAAGAGCCTCATAAGTTAGGCTTTGCTCACAGGATCTCAAGCCTGAGAATATAATGCTGAACCATTTCACCTGTAAGAGTATCAATAATTGATTTCAACAGGACTTTAAGAGTGGTAGAATCAATGCTTGGAAGTGTTATGGGAACTCACGGCCACTATCCAGAAAGAGAAGACTGGAGAGATGTAGACTTTTAATTGGATATGTGGTCTATGGCAGCAATAATAATATAATTCGATATACTTCGCAATTAATACTACTCTACAATGTGCAAGAAGGATGCTAAAAGAATTAAGCAATTAATTGACAAACAAGAGTATCTCAATCAATAAAACATATGGCAGAATCGGGGGGGGGTCTAAGTCGGTGCAAAAATTTTTTCAAAATCCTAAGTCGGTGCAAAATTTTTTTCACAAAAAACGTCAAAATCCTAAGTCGGTGCAAGATCAATTTTTGACACTATTGACCTATCTAATCATCCTACCCCCCATAAAAAGTATCATTATTTATTAAAATTTACTTATTATCTTCTGGATCGGACTCCTTCATGACATCTAGATCATTTGACACTAATATTTATCTCAAAAATACTCAGATTATTATAACAAAATCATTTTATCAATGGGACAGATATTTGAAATTAGTAAAAAAAATAATAAATATATTCAATTTAAAATCTTATTATTCAACTAAAAACATCATTATTAATGACTTATATTAATGAAATCGAGATTAAAATCAAATTTGTATCCTGATTTGTGTATTTCACAAGGCAATTAATCAAGCCAGGCAATAAAAATGATGTTCTTAACTTTCAATTTTCGTTCTTAATTGAATAATAAGATTTTAAATTGAATATATTTATTATTTTTTTTACTAATTTCAAAAATCTGTCCCATTGATAAAATGATTTTGTAATAATAATCTGTGTTTTTTTGAGATAAATATTAGTGTCAAATGATCTAAATGTCATGAAGGAGTCCGATCCAGAAGATAAGAAGTAAATTTTAATAAATAATGATACTTTTTATGGTGGGTAGGATTATTAGATATGTCAATAGTTTCAAAAATTGATCTTGCACCGACTTAGGATTTTGACGTTTTTTGTGAAAAAAATTTTGCACCGACTTAGACCCCCCCCCCGCAGAATCAATAATAATAAAACCAAAATCAAGATCAGACATATCAACAGAGCATATAGAGTTGTGGTTAAGTTAGATAAATTTCAGACCTCTACCACATGATCCTAAAATCCATTTTGAGTGATCAAATTAAATACATTTACTATAAATTTCACATTAAAACCTATTGATAACCCCAACCCCTAATAAATTACCTGCAAATCAAAGCACTTATAAACCTCATTAAGAGTTTCTGGGGTTTTGATTATATTATCATTTTAATTCATTAATTACATATAAATTGTTTTTAATTTGATATTTTAAAAAAAGCAAATGTTTAATGGATATTTACTTAAATCCTTTTTGCCAGGTTGATATCAATCATACTCTACTATTATCAAGAAAAAAATATAAATTTGTTTTCTGAACATAATTATAAAACACTGCAATAATCCTAAAAAGTGTAATAATATAAAAGAGAATAACTATTATAAACTTACATTCGAAATATATGATTATTAAAATATGTTAAAAAAACTCAATAAATTTGCCAATAATTTAATAACTGCTTTTAAAATAAACTTTACTCTTAATAAATAATGGAATAATTATCAATTCCACATTTTATCAATTATGCTATCAATTTTTTTCGCTTTAATTCATAGACAGAAGTTCTATACATTGATTTTATACTTTTTATTTAGAGTTATTTAGTATAAAAATAATAACAAATATCTGATATTAATCAATTAATTTTACAATTCTCTTTTTTAATGTTTCCTCTTATTCTGAGACTGCTTTATGACTTCGGTCTATTTTCATCACTTGATAAAGATTTTTATTGCTCATATCTCATCATTATCTCAACACATTTTGATTTAGATTAAACAATCAATAAATTTTAGATTACTTAACAGATATAAACAATAAATGAAAGATTATAAGGATTCATAATTTACAAGTTTAATTAATTATGTGTACGAAAAGAACAAACAATTATTCAAAGAATGCTTCTCAATAATCCCTATCAGATTTAACAATATTTTATCCTATACATTTATGCAATTAATAATGAAAAGGATATATTATGTAAATATATCTATATACTGCATTGAAGCAACGAAATTTGAAGATAAATGAAGATTAAAAATTCGGATAAAACTTTTTTTATTAAAATTTTTCATTAAATTTCTCAAAAGCAAAGTATTTTAGAGATCTGTGTTCTGTGAAAGACTGTTTAAACATACTGCTTCTAATATATTTGGTTTGTTGATTACATTTTTACTTTATCTTTATTAATTAGACAACTGAATTATAATATTCTATAAAGAACTTTTGTTTTTTATAGAATATTATCACAATTATAATAAATAATTAATTATATTTCTTCTAAATAATATAATTCATTGAGTTAAAACAGATTTGTTTAAAATCTATTATCATAAACAGTAAAACTCGATTAAAATAGAATTCTAAGAAATAAAGAACATTTGAACCAATTTAATTTACATAAATAAATGAGTTGGAAATTCGTAAAATTATGCATAATATGTATGATTTATAAAAAAAAACATAAATATATATATTTGTCAAAGAGTTACTTACAACATTTATCAATATAATAGCTTTTTAAAATTTAATATAACTTAGTTTCACGTTAATATTGAAGACTCTTAATGTTAAATAGTAAACTCATTGAAATAAGCGTAATTTGTAAATAAGCATTAATTTTAAAAGAATTACTCTGAATCAAACTTTAATTCAATTTATAAGTCAGTTTATTGAAACAAGTCCATAGAAAGCAGTTATCAAGCAGTATGCTTATGACTAATGAGATCTGGACAAATACAATATCCCACATCCAAAATGAAGCTGCCATTTGTCAATGAAATATTATGAATTCGTAGATTAATAACCAAAAGGTTTCAATTTAACTAAGGGGAAATGCACCCAGACTTAAAAAGACCAGACATTCATAAAAGTATTCAATAGACTTATATAGCCACTCACTTCTAAATTTCTTTTAGATAACTGATAATAAATATAAGAGTTGGACAACCAGGTATACAGACACATGAATATTGAACAATTATGAAAAACAACAAACAGAGAGTTAGTTACTAGAAATGAAACTTAATATATTTAAGTAAATTTTAATTAGAAAATTTTTCTTTATTTAAATTAATTTACAATAAATCAGTAAAGATTAATATATAACAGCTAAATTCATAATAAATACCAAAATATAATTGTGCTTGACCTTTTAAAGAGCTGGTGAAGCAAAGTTTAGTTACTCTTTTCCCATATTAATGTGGCAATCAAAGAAAAATTGGCTTTTATCAAAAGAATATCATCAATTTTTTTAAAATTAAATTAAATTATTAAAAGATTTTTAATAGCTTGATATTAGCAATTATATGATAGTCTTTATTTAGTAATTAAATCTTTTTTATAACTTTATAAGGTATCACAATAAAATGCTAGTTTCAAGGAGTTTTCTCTTCATTATGAGGTAGAAGCATGTAACACATTGATTTTACTTTATCTAAAACTGCCTAATTTACATTATACTGTCTAACTTTAAATGAATCATCTAATTAGTCGCTTTACATTCTAATATATTAGTCAACAGTTATTCCTTTTTAAAAATAATGGTTTTTATTCGCTAATTTAAACTTAATAATTTAGATTTAGACCTAAAATAATAAAGTGTATCTTCAAACTACTAAAGTTTATAATTTTATGTTTTGATAACATTTATTTTTTTCACTTTAAAATAAAATATTATCTATTATATAAAACTTGTAAAGTATAATAGTAGTAGTAAAATACTTGAAGGTAAAATTAAATAAATTCGTATAGAATAAGTGCGATAAATTACCCAAAGTATAATTCTGTGAAATCAGTTTTTCTTTTATAGTGCTTAGTTGCGATTCTCCGCCATTCACTCAATCTTGCTCATCTCTTATACTTATTTCACCTGCCCACTTCCCTCTAAGTCATCTATTTCTATCAATTGCCTCTCTGCTCCTTCTAGGCTGTTCTTTTTGTTGTTATCAGTGTTCATGTTGATTGCCTCTCTTCCCTCTTTTCTTGCCGATGCTCCACCTAATTGCTGAAGAGGAGTCCCTCTACTTCCGGAATTTCCTCCACTAGTTCACTGAATTTGCCCTCACTTGCTACGAGTTCCCTCTCTATTTGTCCTCTTGGGTCCTCCCGTATTAATACGTCGTCCCACTGGTCAATTAAGTATTGAATATGTAAGTTTCTGAACCCATTCCATCATTTGCAAGCTCCCATATCTTCCCGTTTTTTCTTCTCGGCGTCTCTAGCCATCTCTTTGTTACTCAATGCAATTCCTGATCTAACGATCTCCTTATTCATGAATCCCAATTCCATGTTGAACATCATGTAGCATCTCTTCATATTTATCCAGTCTTTAGCAAAGATTTGAAAAACTCGTTCACTCTGCAACTACAGTACTAGATGGTTAGCTATTAATAGTGTCAGGATCCCGCAGTCTTCCGGATCTTTTACTTAGTTTGTGTTTGCCAAAATATTTAGTTTGTTCACATTGAACTCATTCCCGACAGTCTCTTCTGCAAGTTCACTTATCTTGACTAAATGTTTTTGTATGAAAGCTAGGCTTCCTATTGATTTCCTTGTGTCGTATATCTCTAGAGTCTTAGTTCCTCTCTCAATTTTCAGAATCTTCCAGTTTTGCAATTCTTTACTTTGCTCTGGCAGCTTGTAGGGATAACTATCCCTTCCAAAGCCTCTATGTATCTCCACTATCTGTCATTGCCAAGCTTTCAATTTGCAGACCCAATGATTTTCTCCAGGCTTTGTATACCTATTTCGTCCACGACTATTGGTGGCATTATCATGAGTCCAAGTTTGCTTAATTAAATTGTACCTCCTCCATTTGTTTAGCTATCATTTCCACCGTTTCTTTAGAGATGTGTTTTGCAGGGATCAAATCATAATATTTCTATTCATGGCTGTTTTCTTTCCAGTGTTCATGTTGTTTCTCTGATCACAGGTCTTTCTCCCTCATTCCTCTTTGCCTTGCTGCTCTTCTATCTTCATACTTTTTAATCAATGCTTTCTCTTTTTTGGTCCTTGCGCTTGGGCAGCATACAATTATGATCATTCTTGTCACTAGTAGTGTCCATCTTTTCTTGGCGTAGATTTCTTTTTCTAATCCTTGACAAGCAACTTCTGACAAGTAGATGATTCTTTTGAACTTCATCTGATCTCCCAGAACGCACACCGACACGTCTTCGTGTTTGTCGAATGGCTTCTTTAGCACTTGGACTCATTTTTCTTTTTTGCATGGGTTTGATCTTCAAAACTTGAGTGCTTTTAAAATCCATCTGTTTGCTTAACGATACTCTGTTATTTTCCTCATTTCTAATGCCTAGCTATTCTTAGTCTCTTCTTCTATCTCTGTGAGTGTGTCTCACCTCCTATACTTTTCTCCAGAATTCTCTTTTCTTGTTGTCGTATCTCTACCTTCCAGGATTTCTATCCTTTGGGTTGCACTTCTTCTTCTCCTATTGATGTTCACTGAAACTTGATTTGTTCTTAGGGTATCCTATTTAATCGTAAAAGATTTCTCTTATTTTTAATTAGTTATTTTATTATATTTCTCTTAACACAATTCATTACTACTTTCTGGATCTTTCACGCTTTGGATATTCAAGTATTTTATCAAATCAAAATTAGTGTGGTCAAATCAGTTTAATTCTCCTTTTTTGACATAAGCCACCTTAAATAGTTTTTAATAGGGTGGTAATATTTGCGTAGTTCAGGTTATCTTATCCTTTAGTCCACTCAAATCATGTTTATGGTTACTTATATTTATTTGTGATTTGTAAGTCAAAAATTCTATTCTCTCTAATTTTTTTTAGAATCTGTTTGTGTCTCTTGCTGAGTTAATCAATTCACAATTCTTCATATAATTCTAGTCTACCAAGACCTTGTGTACATTTTAGTGATGGCTCATGCCATAGCTGATACTAATTTTCCCAAAAATTATTGCCATCATGGTATCCATAACATTTTTTGTTAGGAATATTTTCTTTCATTTTTATAGTTTATATCCCTTTTCTTTGATCTCTTCACTCGCTTTTTTAGGCCTTATGAATTGGACTATGTTAATGTTTATTCTCTTCTTGTTCTTATGAAAAAAGCCCCTTACCATTTCAGTGGTATTGGCTTCTTTTAACTAGGTAACATTTCTCAAAATTTTGTTGGGAATATCCCTTGGGGTTCTAAACGCGATTCTTTTTAGCAATAATTCTATCTTCTCGATTTCTTCTAGTTTCACGAATCGAGTAGTGACCAGCAGAGTGTATTTGTAAATCATTAGTGATCTTATCTGTTCCATCATTATCGAGTCGCTGACTGTACAGTTGTTGGAATTCGTTAGTTTTTAGTAGAATTCCATTTTCTTTTTATTTTCATTCCAAGTGCTCTTTAGTAGATTTTTTTGTGTTCACACATATGTTTAATCCTAAGTACTTAGCTTCCTGAACTTTGTTAATTCCTTCATTTTGAAATTCATTTCTAAATTCCTTGAGACATTAAAAAACATTATCTTTTTCGTGTTTAGTTTTAAGTTGTGTGATTTCTCTATTTCCCTGAAGCATTCTTTTACCATTTTAAACTATTATGGGTCTTTTATGTTTACAAGGATGTCATCTGCAAATGCAATAAATTTGACTTGTTTAATTAGAGATTTTAGCTCTTATTAGGCGTATAGAGCATCTTAAAGATATAGGTTGAATAACATGAGAAATAATCAGCTCCCTAGTGCCACTCCCTGTTCTATTTTTATCTCCTATTTCTTCAAATGTGATTTTGTTATTCGAGTATAACATCTCAATGAGCTTGAATATCTTTGCATCTTTCTGACACCCTATCCTTCCTCTCAGAATTGTTAAAAGTTTGTCTTTCCAGAATGAGTCATAAGCTTTTTATAAATCTATTAGCAGGCTATTCTTTCTTTACTTACTCTTCTTCCTGGATTATTTGATGTGTTCGAGAAGTCTTATGAGGTTAATATGTTGTACTTTTACTCTCTTTAAAACTATTTTGATAATTTCCTGTTTGTAGCAGTCCACTCTTATTTTCGTTTATTTTGTTAATAATAACATTTCCACTATTTTTCCTAGATGTAAGTTAACTACAATTGGTCTTGTGTTGCTAACTTCTGGGTATGAATCCTTCTGGTCTTTGCTTAAAAGGATCTACCTTCCCTCTATGATGTATTGTGGGGTTCAACTATCGTTGAGCCATTGGGTTATTTTTTGACAAACCTTTTCTCGTATTTTTTATTTCTAAGATTTGCTCAAGATTTTCCAATCAACTCATATGGGCCTATTGCTTTATTGAAGTTGAATTCTTGTATACTTTGTTTGACTTCTTTTTCCTCGCAAAATCTTTCTGCTTCTTAATCGTCAAGCATTGTTATGTCTTTCTTAATTTCCAATGTTTCTTTGTGTTCTCTTTTGTCTTTGAATAATTGACTGTAGAACACTACGACTTATCTCATTGTATACTCCCTTCCTTCAATTCTTTTGTCTTTAATCATCAGTCCTTAAATGAGTCCTTATAAATCTTCTTTAGCCTCTTCACCATATGGAAGAAGCTTTTTAAATCGTTTTTGTCCAAAGCACTATACTAAGTCGTTGATTGCTTCTCTCCATTTGATCCTCATTTCATAAAATAAGTTGGCCTAGCATGACCAATTGTTTCTTAGGAACCACTCTGGCTATTTTTCTATTTTGCCCTGGAAACATTTTTGTATTGAATTGTCTAAGTCCTTGAGTGAAATTTCTCTTCCTTCTTCGATAAATGTTTTCTAACGTTGCTTTCTGATGTCGGTTATTCTAATTTTTCTCTCTCTATGTGTTAATTTCAGGTAATCATCTTGGTAATTGATTTAAGAATCACTTAAACTGGTTTGTGATCTGTTGGTCTAAATTGACATGTTTCCCATTTTATAGTCTCTGCATTTGTAAAAATTTAGTCAAGTTTGTTCCCTTTTGTATAAGTTTTCCCTCCTTTCGGAATAGATTCTTTGAACCCTTCTTTGTTTAATCTTTTCCCAAATCTTTTGTATGAAAAGTGAAGTTTCCCATCACAATTATTCTTTGTTTCTAGCATTTCTACTTTAGAGATTTAATCATAAAATCAGTCTGTTTTGTAGTTCTTTTACTTCTTCGTTCCAGTAAGGAGGTATGTATGCTGTTATAATACGGAGGGAGAATCCCCCCACGTTCAAGATGTTTTAAGCTATATATTGTTTTAGAGTTTTAATTTTTTTAATTTCATACTTTCCACTGTTTAATACTAGCACTCCTCCATTCCTCGCTTGTTGGGATTGTGCTATATTCTTGCTGTTGATTCCATCCAGTCTTTAGAGTCTTGCCCCTACAAGTCCTATGAAATCAGGGTTTTTGCCTTTGATGTCGTTCATCTGTTGGTCTTGCTTGAGTTTTGAGTTCAATCCACTGACATTCTACAGGCATAACTTTATTTCTACCGTCTTCGTAATCCCTGGCCTTTTGCTTATAATTTGTTCTCTCTTCTTGGCTCGCTATTTCTCCGCGAATCTATCATTTCTTCTCACCCATCCTTCAACTTCTCTAACAGGTTAGTAGAATTCAAGCTGTCAGCTATTGTCATTCTTGACAGAAAATATTTTTATGTTTTTCAAATTGTTTTATTATAACTAAACATTCTAGTTTTAAAATGTAGAATTCTAAGAATTCGACTTTGAATTTTCAAAGTATTTTTCCAATTTTTACTATGAAGATGGTTTCTTTCCTTGACCAATATTTTGCGAGTAGATAGGTAATTTCCCCCTTCCATTGGTTGTTTACTTTTCTGGCTCCATTTTTACCGCTTCTTTAATTGTTAAAGATTTCTCTTTTTTTTTTTAATTTTTAAAACATATTTTTAATATTCAAAATAAATAGCTAGATTGTTGAATCATTTAGTGATTGCTCTCCAAAGATTATTATAAATGACTAATTAAAATCAAACAAATTACTAAAATTAAGAATATTTATTTTGAAAATACCTCACATATAAATGAAGAATACAGAGAAACAATGTTAAACATTCAACAATTAAAGCCAACTTAACTAAATAATTATCAAATAAATCTGATTTTAATTTGCTCTAGTAATATTAAATTTTAATAAAAATATGAATAATTAAAATTATATAACTGGTCTGAGTATTTGAATATTTAGTTTTCATGTATTTGACTGAATGTCTATTCTACTTTGTGTCTTGCAGTAAAGTTTAAGGGGTATTCCTGGTAATTAGACTGTTCTTAAGATTGAGAGATTTGCAGAGTTGTTGCAGAGAAACTATGTAACCGCTGAGGAAACTAGTGGTTTCATTAAATAGCTCTAAATACTCAGTGAAGGGATAGAAGGAAGAGGATAGACACTTTGAAGAGCAGCTTGAAGAGAGGAAATAAGGAGATAGGTATGAGAAAATTTTAATATTCATGGAGATAATTAGAGTAATATAATTTTAATACAAGTAATTATTTATTATTCTCATTTTGATCATAACTTAATATTTTTTATAATATATATTTACAATATTTTAATAATTATTAAGATCAGCATTCAAAACATTTATAATTTAATTAAACTTCTACGAGTAAATATTTAAATAATTCTTATGAATATATAAAATTGGCTATCAGTTAACAAAAATAATCAAGTTGATAAATGCAACTTTCACATTCTCATACATCAAGAATGAAGTGTCTATGGCCTGTAATCAGCAAATGATGTTGGTTCAACGATCAGTTCTTCACCCCTGATTAAGTGAGTCTCAAGTAGTTTGGCAAAATATCCTCAAGAATCACTTTATAAATCAGGTATGATTCAATCAAGTAATTACAAACTGTGTGAGCTAAATCTGTAAGTAGAAAACATTTCACAAAGGTTCTATGATTTAATCGAGCAAATAAATCTGTTGAGCTAACTCATCCCATTCAGGCAGTTTGTAGTGTCATAAAGAAGTGCAAATGCAGCGAAACAACCGGGAATAGATAAGCTTGATAAGTTCATCGAGTACTTGATAGGTGATCTTCCTTAATAGATATAATCCAAGAAAGAATAAATAATTTATAGCCAATCAAACTAGAGATATGCTTCGTAAACTTATTAATATGTAATAAATATTTTTTTCATTAACATTAAAGTTGAATACATTTGATTAAGCCTAAGATCTCTTAGCTTCAATTGAAATCTCAGAATCGTTTGATATTTATAAATCAGGGTAAAGTTTAGTTCTGCTAATTGATCCCTGGATATCTATTTAAATCAGGATCTATCTTCCCTCACATCTGATTATTCTAGGAGATAGCTGTAATTAGTGTTGAGAAATGTAGATTGGAACTTTTGAATAAGAAATTTAATTTTTCATAAAATCCTGATGATTTATAAGGCAAGGATTGTGATGAAGCTAATACAGCCATCAAGTGAAGACAAAACTGCTAAGAGCAAATGTATAGACATATAAATTAACTATCAAGTCACTTAAATAATAGTCTGATTAGTGTTAATACTTTCCTTAAATCTAATTAAAAAAAATTATCTCTAATAAAATTTAACACTTATTATTATAAATAAAATGAAACATAATTTCTCTATTAAAATTAAATGCCTTATTAATAAAATTATATCATATAAAAAAGCAAACTTTAACATATGTTCCTCTGAGCGAAGAGAGCAAGATTCAAAGAGATTCTGATTTTATTCTTATAAAAAATGCTTTCCTTTTAAATACAGTATTTTTAATTAATATTCGTTTAGTGTTGATCATGCTCATCATTTATCATTCTAATCATAAACATCATCATCAATTTCAGAGTATCATTAAATTTATTAAAAATAATGGCAAATTTATAGATTAATCATGATACAAAGTGAATTAAGAGATTTGAGAGGAAGAATGAATGATTAATCAACAATTTAATTGAATATGTATAGTAAATGTACAGGGATAAAGTCTAAAATACCTAGTTTTTCCCATCATCTTCAGCATCATAATCATGATGATTTCTCGATCAATTCTCGAGAACGGTGCTCATGACGTTTTTTATCATCTTGGTATCAGAAGTATAATATTTTAAGTTAAATCTGTTGTAATCTTAGACACATCTCGATTTAAGAAGGATTTTTTTAGCATCGTTGAGAATGTCAAATCTCCATTTTAATTTTTGATTTTTCAATAATTTTGAGATTATAAGTTAAGTTATTAGGTCTGAGCTTTAATTATCACATTAAATTTAAACGTAATTAAAACCTTTCTAATTAAATTTCTCTATATAATAACCTATTAGTTGAATAATTAATCTTTAAGCTTTAAAACACAAAAAACTTTGCTCAGACCTAATAACTTAACTTATAATCTCAAAATTATTGAAAAATCAAAAATTAAAATGGAGATTTGACATTCTCAACGATGCTAAAAAAATCCTTCTTAAATCGAGATGTGTCTAAGATTACAACAGATTTAACTTAAAATATTATACTTCTGATACCAAGATGATAAAAAACGTCATGAGCACCGTTCTCGAGAATTGATCGAGAAATCATCATGATTATGATGCTGAAGATGATGGGAAAAACTAGGTATTTTAGACTTTATCCCTGTACATTTACTATACATATTCAATTAAATTGTTGATTAATCATTCATTCTTCCTCTCAAATCTCTTAATTCACTTTATTTGATTTTGTATAATGTAAATAAGGCAATTTTAGTTTTTAATTAATAGAATTGCTCTTCTTTTGCATATCTTTAGTAGTTGTATATCTTCGTTAGCTTATTAATTTCAAATAATGATATCTTGGCAATTAAATTCATATGTTTGGAGCATCAACATATTAATAAACATTCGAAATATTAGATTCTTAAAAAAAATCAGACTGCATGTAATAATTTTTTGAAGTATTCATAAAATACCAAAGTCCATCAATTATTTTAATAACTTTTTCAATTATTTAGGAATTAGTAAGAGGATGGGTATTTTTTAAATTATCTCAAGCCTATTTTAATTTTATCTTTTGGATCATTAAATATATGTCTAAAGTTTATTTTAATAACCAATAATCTATGTCAACTCGATTGATATATATGATCATGGGAAGGAGTTACTAATAATTAACTCACAAATAATCACATTATATGAGAGTCTCAGGTCTAATCTAAAAATATATTAATTATATAATATAATAAAATTTTATCAGTCTAGCCATGAATATATCTTGATATAATTTATTAAATGTATGTTTATTTTTAATTTTAATAAAAATTTAAAATCATTTTTGAAGATCATCAGAATTATCACAAATGTGAGTTTTTAAAATTATAGAAAATATTTGTTTCAAAAATCTTATTAAAATTTATATATAAATTTTGGTTTAAAAATTTTTCAATAATTAACAAAACTGATATCTGCAATGATCCATACGACCATCAATAAAACACGTAATATAGAGAAAATTAATAAATAAACAAACATTAATAATATTTTTCAAGATTTTTAATAGATTTAGCTCCAGCAATTATGTAACCTGATGAAAATTAGTAATCTGAAAAAAATCCATTTGACCAATTTCATAAAAGCAAGTGTTTATGGTGTTCCAAACATATAAGAAATACTGTTATATATTTTCCCTAATAATGAATAAATTCTACATCATGGTTGTACTCTCTGGACCTTTGTAGCAAGAAATGAGATTGCGGTTTGCTAAAGAATGCTTTTATAGAATTTAAAGATAGCTTAAAAATAAATTTAATATTTTCAATTCTTTATCTTTCTTTTTGAATGACTTTCATAGCGATTCAGGAGCTATATTCTCACACTAAAATTTTTATTTTAATTTAAACCAAATTTTTTTAAAAATTAGTTTTTAATTAATTTTTAATAATTTTTTGGGTACTTATATTTTTCATTAATTTTAAAAAGTTATATTAGTAATTATCCAATTGACTATCTAATTGATCTTTAAAATATAACGTTAAAGATAGAATTAAAAAAGTATAATAATGTATTTTTATAAAAACCTCCTTTACTGTACTCGTTAATATGAGTTATACCTTTATTTGAAATGAAATGTCGATGACAAATTTTAAAAAGTGCTGTATTTTAATTTTCTTAGCCTATGTACATTTTTTTTCTATAATTAACACTTCGTTATTAATTACACATTTTTCTGGCACATATAATAGAAATATAAAGAATTCTTTTAAAAATTTATCAATGATACAAAGTTAAGTATAAACTAAGTTTCTGTACGGTTTGTAGCTTTTTATTGACGACTGAAATTTTAATTTTTAATCAATTTTATTCAATTTCTTTTTTTTTTTCATTGGATTTTTTCCCTCTCATTTACAAAATATTATTATTTTTAATTTTTTATTTATATGCTGATGATTATTATTGATTTAATATTATAATACTTCTTTATCTTAATTTATTGCATATTTTTTATTATTTTTTGTTTTTAATTTAATTTTTTAATTAATACTTATCTTAAATCCTTTCATTTATTTATTCTTACTTTATTTATATTCATCTTTTTAAATATTTATGAAATAGATCTTAATTTGTAGGAATGAGAAGCTTTAAAAATATATAAAATATTAAATTCATAGTTCATAAATTTTTATACTTTTCTCTATAATTATAATTTGAAATACTTTAAATACAAACCCTTCATTTTTATTATTATTATTACTATAATTATTATTAGTATAATTGTTATTATTAAATTAAAATAATAAATTAGAAAATTAATTAAACAGGCAAAAGGCGGGAACTAGATTGAAGGCGAGGACAAAGACAAACCTACGAGAAGGGATCAACCAACATCCATGGAAGAAAGTGAGAAATAAAAGCCTGCAACATTAAAAAACATTCAGTATTATTTTAAACATTCAAACTTCAGTTCAATAAATCAGACCCCAAAATCCAAACGTCCAAGATGATAGTAATAATTATAAAAAACTTGGAAAACTTCAAAGCTGTTGCAAGCAATGGCCGCCTACTTCATTTTTATCAGCCAGTTAGAGAAGTAGAAGGATGGGCTAGAAGGAATGAAAAATTTGCCGAGAATCAAAGGATAAATGGAGGTCCCAGACTATAAACAGCAAAGGCAGATATAGGCATATATGATTGAACTTAACATCTGTCTTCAAAATGATAGAGGAAGGAGTTCTAAGCTTAAATAAACTAAGAATTTTAGAATTTAGTGAAAAGATTAAATTGAAATTAACTTTCGTTAGAGATATAAATCCATTTGTCTCATGCTTTGACTTAAATAATTTTACTCATTTGAGAACAAAGTTTTTCATTTCCAAAGATTAAAGCCCAAATCCAACCCAGCCTGGTCCTCTATTAATCCATCTAGCATACACCTCTAAAAAGTGACATCCTGGACAAAACTCCTCAATCATTTCGTAAATATTTTTTGGCTTTTAAGACCCTAATCTTCTCAAATCAATGAAGGCATTTTTTATTTTTTAGAAATTAAATATTGCTTCTAAATATGCCATGACACCTTTCATGCCCACAATACACTCTTCTTTGCAATTCTAAAAAATTCTACCTAGCTCACTTATTAAATCTTCTCTATTATTTGATTTAAGCCAATTCACTGTTGTCACAATTTTTTACCCATTCCTTTTAAACAAGTTTCACATAACTTTTTGTTTGCATTAGTTGACCATAAAAATACGAAACCTCTATCTTGTAACATTTCTATGGGCACAGACATTATCTCTTCATCTGTCAATGTGTCCTATCCTAAGTTGAAGGCTGTATCTGGGTGGGGTTGGTCTGACATTACTACATCAAATAGTTAGCCATTAAACTTTTGTTTAGTCCAATTTCTGAGATAAACCCGTTTCTTCTATCTCTTACATCAACTTAGAAAGTATCGATTTCTGCATAATTATGTCCTTTTTGCTTTTGATGAAAAAATAAGTCTGATTTCCTAGTATATCTTTTAGAACAGCTGCACATAATAAGCTTCACAGATTTTATGATCTCAGATAATTTCTTGTGATGTTTGGCAACATGATGGTAAAATGCACTTAGAGTGTCCTCTTAGTATATTTCTTTGCATGATTTGTAGTGAGGGCACTTAAACTTGCCGTCTCTTCCTTGCTTGACCTTTTCTCTCTTTTTGATTTCTCTTTTATTTTGCATGAGCTATAATCAATAATTGTTATAAGCATTATTTCAAAGTCCCCCCTCAATTTAAAAAATAAATACTTACAATTTAAATATTCCTCCGAGATTCAGCAAAATAAATTCGGGATTCATGAAATTAGGCCGCAACTTTATTCTTATACTGTGGGGAGATTCCTTTAAAGTTTTAGGTCTATTCAATTTTAATTTTTTTTAATTCAATTAAAATATATATTATAAATAAATTCTAATTTTAATATAATTAAACATGATATACGGAAGAATCAATCAAAAGAATTAAATTTATCTTTAGTTAATGAATTTTAAATTCGTAGAAGTCTTTAAACTTTAAAAATTAAAATTAAAACTGAATGACAAAACTTAGTGAAATATTTAAGATTAAACAAATATAAATTATCAAGAATCTTTGGAAAGTAGAAAGAACAGAGAAATAGTAAAATTTAAATTTCTAAATGTTACATTCTTTTTATTTAAAATATTGAAATTTAAACTAATAGATTAAAAATAAGGATTGATTTAATTTTCTAATTAATTTCTTATAATTGTTATTTAGTTGAAAATTAATCGAAGAATTAGTTTAGAGTATAATCTAAATCATAATTAAATTCAAAACTCTAATAAATGCAGTTAAGAATAAGGAAATTTTAAGCACCTATAAAAGCATTTCTTAATCCAAGTGAAATCTTTTGATTAGATTGAATTCATTAAATAGCAAATATGTTCCTCTCTAGAGAAGGAATCTAAAGATTAAATTAAGTCTTTCTTGATAATTGCAAAATCTTTTTCTATAGGAGCTAGATTGAACTAATAAGACCAAGATACATGACTGAAAGATTGTACAACCTGAAATTTTATAGAGCAATCACACTTTTGTGAAATTTGGAATTATCCAAAAATTAGGGTTAATTTTTCCCTCCAATTAGAAGTTTCATTGTCGAGGTATTAGATTAACTAGAGGAGGAAGAATATAAAGTTGTACTATTTTTTTCCCCAACATTTATACTATATGCTAATCAGCCATCGCTGAATGCAGCAGCTATTATGTTGGCATTGAACATTCTGATCAAACTTGTCATTATACCTTTTTACTCCTTTTAAGCTCCAGGATTTTCTTAGGGATTTCTAGTTTTGCAAGCTGCTTTCATCTATGTTAATTAATAATTTTCCTTAACTCTAACTCATTGAGTCAATGAAATGCATTGCTGCTAGCTGCCTCTATTATTTGCATTCAGGATTATTCGCTCTCACATAAATTTGGTAAACTTTCTTAAATCTCATTTCAATTTCATTTTTTAAGATTTTTCGTATAATAAATGAAGACACTGAGACTTAGTATCTTTAGTTTAGCGTTTCTTGAACTTACTTAGTTGATTTTATTTAAGATTTATCTTTTTGAGCTTTTTCAAATAAATCATTTAACATGTTTAATTCATTTCTATTTTTTATACAAATTTATATGGCCTTCTTATTCTGGTTTTAAACTTTAAGCTGTGATTACTTTATTTATTTTTAACATACTCATTTTAAATCTTTGCGTCAATTAAGCTTTTAAGCATCTTTGATTAAAGTATAGTCCTTTTATTAATTTGTCATAATTAACTCTTTTAGTTTGCTTGAAATTACTTTAAGTCCAGGTTTTCTAAATAAAATTTATGAATGATTGCTAACTGTAAGAATAGATTTAGCTATTCATAATATTTTGTAAATAAAGTGAAATAGTATTATAAAATATACAAATATGATATGATGGAATTAATTGGAAGATATTAAAGTAATGTAATTAAAAAATAAAAACATTTTACATCCTTATTTATAGATTATATTTTAAAATGGCATGTGTTGGGATTAGTCTATTTTAGTTGTCATGAAAAATATATCCTTCCTGCTATCCAAGTGTTCCAATATTTGAAATTACTCAGAATGGTTCAACAAGGTATCGTGATTGATAATGTACCAGTAAAGTGCAAGAATGGATATCTCGCTGTAAGTGTCATTTTTTTTTCTAGCTTCTTTTTAGATGAATTCAGTTTTAAATCTTATGATATTGTAATTCTCCTCTCCTCATTTGATATACTTGATGTCAAAATCTTAATTACCAGATCTTTTTCTCTTATAAAATTCTCTACACTATGCTGCTCAACATCCAATATCGGCTGCTTAGTATGCTAATAATTTTGAGCTGCTCCATTATTTCTCACTGGGTGTTAAGCTCTATAATATAATTAAAATATAATTAAAAAAAATATGATTTAATAATTTAAATGTATAGTTCAAAATTTATTTTACCTATTTGTTTTCTAATATCTGATCAGTACCTTTATTTTCATAATTTTATGAATTTTAGTATGGTACTCACGAATTTGCTCATGATTCAAATTTACCTTTCAGAACTATAGTCCAAATACTTTTTATTAAATAGTATTATTTGACTTATAAAAATAATAGATAAGTTATTTATTCAACTTAATTAATATAAATGGAAATAATCTAATCATAGTGCAACAGATAAAGAACCTATCTTTGTTACATGAAATGCCAGGCATTAGTTATGAATTATATATTATCTTCAAAAATGGGAACAATTTTTTTCACTTTGAGGAAAAGAATATTACAATTTGCTAATTTTTCCCTATAATTATGTTTTTAATATAGATAAATCATTTAAAAGCAGCAATTTAGAGTTCTTATTATGAGAGTTGAATAAGGTTACTTTTTAAATATTATGTCAAAGTGGTCACAAATTTCTTGCATATCCTACTTTAGCATATATTTTATCTTATAAGACAGATTTTGGTTTGAGTATAGTAAGTAATCTTGAAATTTCAAAGATGAGGAATTTCTTTAAATCTCTTAAGCTCATATTGAATCGGACCTCAGCTATTATAAAATTTTAAGAATAACTACACTAAACTATGTCATTTTAGCATATATAGATATATGAGTTTATTAATCTTTATTATCTTTCAATTTTATCAAAATATTTCATGATCACCTTTTTTGCGAGCACGATTTCTTGAGTTTCTATTTAACCCTACCTTTTAATGGCATCATTATTAATTTTTTAAATTCAGATTTATTCATGGTTGCCTAATTAAATGACCTTTTTTCTTCTAGTTTTTAAATTTTCATTTCGTAATCAGCAATATAATCAAATATCAAAGCAACTTTTGTTAAGTTATCATTTGTACACTGACTTAGCATTCTTTTTGAGTCTAGTATTATTGAGGTTTATATAATATTTTTCACATTTTTTAATATTATTTTTTAAGTTTAGAAACTCCAGAATGAGTTAGTTTAATTAAATTTTTGCAAAATGGGGTTTCTTGGCCATTAATTATTAAAGTTGAAGTTTTGCATAAAATCTCTTCCTCTTAAGATGAATCCTCACTCGCAAAGTCTCTGTACTATGAGGCATTTAATTCATCCTAATTGATATCGGAATTTATTAATTCTCTATAACATTTTCTAATATCCTACTGTCTTAGTTTTGGTTTTAAACTTTACTCCATCTGTCTTGTTATAGTTTTTAAATTTTGTACCAAAGCGAAATCACTATAGTGGAATCAATTGCTTTAAAAAATACTGACATATTTGATTAAAATTATTAAAATAATCTGCTAATTAATAAGCTTGTCCTATTTAGCTTAAGTGTTTTCTAACTTGTTTTGAAAAAATTACTAAATGGTAAATAATCTTTAGGCCATACATGTAATTTAAGTCTAATCGAAGATTGGAATTAAGAAAGAATTATATAACTTTTTAACTCAGGAAGGAGGGGCTTATCTACCTAAGATAAATTGCTCAAATATATACTAATATAAAAACATCTTAAGAGGGGAAAAGAGATAAGATTTTAGTTAATAATGTTGGAAAGTATCTTAAACGATGTGATGTCATTGTATCTGGTGTTCTTTAAATAGAGGAACTTACAGCAGATGACTTTCTATAATACGGAGAGAATCAGCCATCATTACTAAAATTTTTGCCAGATCAATTTGATTAGCTCCACAAAGATAAAAATTGGATAACAGATGTACTGCCAGATGAGTGAATGAAATGATACAAAGAGCAAAATAATAAAGAAGAAATAGACTGGATAGCTCTTAAAATAGCATTGTGCATATGAAGCCTCACTTTGAAGAAGCCCTAAAAAATTCCATAACATTCAGCGGTAAGCATTTATTTGATTAAAATTTGAAGTAGTAAATAATGGAAGGTCAAGGGAAGGTCTGCTCATTTTTAAATTAAAGCAATAAAAGAAAATAAGGCCATCAAAATAAGAGGAGTCTAAAATAAATTTACCATCATAATCAAAATCCAAGCACAAGATTATGGACTAAAATAAAAGTGTAAGGGATGAAATGAACCAAATGAAAAATTGAAATGACGACCTCATCAATTATTTGTAGCTTGTGATGCATTTTCATGAAGGAGGTGTTATTGACTCGAAGGGTAATCCTCTTAACAATATACCTAGTTAATAGGATAATAATTTGATAATATGAAGTGATTAATTAAAGTTCAAATAATTTAATTAATCAGACTAAAATTTATTAATCTTAAACTATAAAATATCTCATTAACTGATTATTTAATTAATAAATATAGGGGAACTTTTTTAATTTCATAATGAAAACAAAAAAGGATTTGTGATCAATTTCTTATTATTAAATTTACTTTTATATTTCAATTACCCCTTATCGACTTCTGCCTAAATACTTTTATCAACTTGATTACATTCGACATTGTAGGGGTTTTGAATTTATGAACTTAAAAGAAGTTTTTAGGGATTTAAATGAATCTTTAAATATTTATTAAAAATGATCCAAACCTTCAACAAATGAATTATACTAATGATAAATCAAACTCTGACTTAAATATTATTAGTTTCGTCAATGGATTTTACTAAACAAAAAAAAGTATAAAATGAGGTTGGATTTAATAAGATTTTGAAATTTTTTGTTATAGTTTGTTATAGTTTGTAATATTTTGTTAGAGTTTGATTGATAGTTTGTTATAGTTAAATTCAAAATAATTTACTATTTTTTATTAAATAAGTTTAAACATATTTTACTTAATAGAATCATAATAAAACTCTTAGTATAAAAATACTATATTTTAGAATTAAAGAGTGCTTAACTCTGATTAATCTACTAAAAATAATTGTTGCCAAAATTAGTAACTACAACAATTATTTAAGCTTGCGAAAATTTTAACGAAAAAAACTTATAAGAATGTCAAAATCTAACTTTAAAAGAAATTGTAAAAAGAAGTTTTACAGGTCAATAGGAATTGGTTGATAATAAACTTAAATTCAAGAAAAATTGAAAGTAGATGAAATACTCCCTAAAAATAAATTAATCAAAAAATAGGATTAGAAATAGCAAGTTAAAAAATTAGGCATAGAAAAGAAACCCAAATCACTTTAACTTAGTGACGATTCAATTTCAGAGATTTTTTAAGATCAAAGTAAAGCGATAAAAAGCCTTATAATGGACTCCTATCATTAGATTCTTAGATGCTTGCTAGCTCAGAAAATTTTGAGACAGACTCTGACTCTACTTTCCCAGAATTAAATTAAATAGAGCGCGTAATAAGCAAATAATTTACAAGCTTGACCAATGATGCAATGGCAAAACTGAAACAATAGTTATTTACTCAAGTCCCAGAAATTTTAGATAGTAAACTTAATGAAAAATTGAGTGATCAAAACTAAAACAACATTGATCAAATTTAGAATTTATAGGATAAAATATATCAGATAGATATCTTAATGATTTAGCAGTTAATAAATGAAGGAAAAGATGAAATATAAAATTCCCTCTTTGATTTTAGATAAAGAAATTTAAACTTTATCACCTACAATTTGTGTTGTATCTTAAGAAGCTTTGGCCACTCATGTAAGAAGGTTTACAGAGTTGTAAAACAATCTAAAAAAACTTATTCATGAAAATCAAATCCAATTTTTTAGTAGGAGAGAAAACTAGAGCAAAATTGACAACCAAATATCTAAAAAACAAAAAATAATTAAGGATCAGCAAAAGAATTTTTAACAATTCCAAAAGTATTATAGAATAAGTAAATAAAATTTACACTGAGCACTTAAAATAAATGAATAACAACTTTGATGCAGTTGATAATAACATGAATTAAATTATAGTAGATTAATTACTATTGATAAGCAGCTCTAAAAAATGTCAAAGAATAATTTACTAATGAGAAGAACTAAAATGTTGAATAGCAAAGACTAAGACAAAACGAATAATAATAATAAAGTATAAAGAATTATAATTAAATGCCTGATTAATAAGTAGTTTAAACTTTATATAGATATAATGCTCATAATCAATCTGTCAAGTTTGTAAAAATTTCTGGAAACCATTTTTTGTTTGACAATTTAACAAAGAAATTTTATTGTTATAAGAAAATAACTATGTCTTATTACTAATTTTATAACTTACTCTATATACATCCTTACTTTAATTTACTTAAAAAAATTTTAACCTGTTTAATTGTTATGATCCATGGGGTTTTGGGGTTTAAGATCAGATGATGATAGAATTGGAAGTAAGGAAACCCGACTTCATTGGTCTTGTGGAAAAGAAACTTCGAAAAATTATTGGAGCAAACAACAATAACATAGCATAGACCCAACTAGCTCGAATGGTGGAGTACTCACGCTTAACAGTGGGAAATACTAAATGAGAACAGTAAAATCTTTGAAGTAGTTCTTAGAGTGGAACATACTCAACGTGGGGGAATTTCCACTGCATATAATTACAGTTTACACACCACCATACTTGAACGATGAAATCAAAGAACTATAAAACAGATTGATGTTCATGATTAGATCAATAAATAGAAAAGCAAAATTCAAAAGATCATTTCAATCAAAACTTCAAAACCCCTTAATGAGGTTTATAAGTGCTTTGATTTGCAGGGAATTTGTTATGGGTTGGGGTTGTTAATTAAATGCGAGGCAAATTTTATAAGTTTTTGGGGTCTATTTATGATGGAGAGTATATAGATTTAGTGTTTAAACTGCGTTATGGATGTGATATGTATAGTGAATAAGTCAAACCAGTACTGAACTATAAGTCTAATGCACTGCTCTTAAAGCGTAGTCCATCAACTGTTCGCTCTCACTGCTGAAAGCTGTGTAATTAAAGCAATAATAGCTGAATTCTTAGCCAAAGAGGAAGTCAAAATATCTATAGAAGCATATTGAATATCTTATCAATAAGAAAACCTTGAAGTATTGGGCTCACTTTTCTCTCGACCAACGAGTTACTATATTTCACCGCCAGTTCTCAGAGTTGAAGATCTCTGCATAGTCTGTTGCAAACATTTATAAACGAAATGGAATTTATTACAAAGGTGTAAATCGTATCAAGAGAGTAATTGATTTCACTCTGCCATTTTACAACAACAACTTAAATTATATTTATAATTAAATGCAGAGAGCCTAATAGAATAATATTAAGTTTATTCATGCTGACGAGGCTGTGTTACATTCAACACTTTCATCTAGAAGTCTTGGTAAAAGAGGCATAACAGCATAGAAGTATATGACTATAAAGTTAAGGCATAAACAATGGCAATTCTTGGAGGAATTAGCGAGGATGCTGGTTTAGAACTTATGTTATTCATCCTCGCTCTATTAAGACACAGCAGTATATAAAGTTCTTAGAACAGCTGAGAGAGAAGTACCCTGAATTAGAGATTATACTGTTTTTTGATAATCTTTCTGTTCATAAGACTAAAGAAACAAGGAAGATTATGAACAACTTAGAATAACGCCAGTGTTCAACGTACCTTACAGTCCATAGTTTAATGGAATTGAGTTCTACTGGGGAATATTAAAAGTTCATTACAAGAAACTGCTGCTATATCACTTGATGCATGACCTACCTATCGACACAGTAAACTTTATTAAAAGCTCAGCGAAGAGAGTAGATAATTTGTTCGCTTAAAAGTGTGCTAAAGAAGGGAGAGTGAATGTATATAAATAAGTTTTGTAGTTAAGTTAATGAATATATAAGTCACATTTAAAATTCTTTAGAGGGAGCTGGCTTCTCTTTTTTTTTCTTCTACTTCTTGCTTCCCTCCTCCTAAGTTTCTTCTCTTGCAGCCAGCTACAGCATCTATGTTCATTGACTCTGGAGGCTAAATATTTGAATAAAGTCTCTTGCTAACTTCATACTTTGTCTGTGACTTTCGCTCTCTGTGAAGCTTGCTCTATTCCTTCATCAAGAAGATGCCAGTACCAGATTTTTCTAAAGAGTTAAACTACAAATCTTACTTGAATATATGGGTGCTTCTGCAACTCTGATAGCCAGCTCTCACTTATCTTGATCCCCTGTTTATCCTTATCTTCTGAAGAGATGCTGTACCTTTTCTTATGAGATTCTTGAATAATTTCTTACAAGTAATCACCTTTAAACCTTTAATAGTTGCAAGTATGCCAAAGAAATAGTTTCTTCAGGTAGTTTATTTGACAACTGCTTCTTAGTAATCAGGTACAACGAAACCTTTGGGTCATTCATAGCATCATCATATAAGTTAGTCACTGAGATTTCTGGATAAATTGGAATCTCTGCAAACTTCACATCTTAAGTTTTCAAAGCATTCTTCTCTTCGCAGAGTATCGCTCTTAGAAATGAAATTTTGGTACCTTCCATCGTTGGCAGGAACAAACCAACTACATAATCAAAATGAGTTATTATGAGTTCATTACCTTGCTGCACCAGGTAGCGGTGCAAATCCTCCTTGCTTCTAAATCTTTGAATCAATTCTAGTGCTTGCATTCTTTTCTTTGCATCATTCATAGACTCCATCTTGTTTACAGATCTAAGAAATGATATTAAAATTTAAATTTATTGATTTCAATTATTTACCTCTGTAAAACTTACTATTAAATATGGGCATCCTATAGGAGGTCAACCTCTAAGAAGGATATGGAGAAAGTTTTGACTTTCCATAATTTTAAATCTAAATTGGTACGTACTTAATTAGGAGCAACCCCTAAAATGCTAGTACTTAATTAGGAGCATTAATTAAAGCTAGTTCTTAATTAGGAGCACCCTAATTTTAATCATAAAATCACAAAATACCTCCTAAAGCAGTAAGTAATTAATTAAGTGCACCTCCTAAATCGGTACGTGCTGTAATCAACTTATTATTGATTGTAAAAATGGTTACTTTCTCACCCATATTTAAAGCTGGTTCGTCTCTTAGTGCTCATTTTTCTTGGCTAATACTCTAAAAAAACCTCCCTTCAAACTTATAGAATTGCAAAGCTCTCTTATGATCTCTAAATTATTGATGCAGTTTTATAATTTTAAATTTAAATTTAAATATGAGCGCTAACATTTTAAGAAAAACAACAGCACTTCCATCAAACTAAATGAGACTTACCTTTGGCAGCAATAAAAAGTGTGATAGCTGTGAGATGAACTCACTTAAAGAACAACCAGAGCTATCACTTGAGTTCTCTGTTATTAAAATAGATATTAATAATAGAAAATTAATGGCAAACAAGTGTGTCGGAGACAGAGAGGAGGAGAAAGTTAGAAATGAAGTTTCTATGTAAGCAGATGAAGTTGAAGTATTTTTTTGTGAGAAGTGTGAAAGAGACTTCACTTATAAGTCTAGCTGGTACAGGCATATGAAGGTCCATAAGGAAGCTAAGCCTACTGTTTACTTAAAGCATGACAAAGTTGATGGAAAGTATGATTGCTTTGAGCGGCATAAGCAGTACTCTCATACAAGAAACTTAAAGAAGCATAAGCATCTTTTAAAAGCCCACAAGAAAGAAATAGAAGTTGAAAATTAAGACACTCAACTGAAGTTGCTCAACAAAAGAAAAGCAAGGGAGTCTCTTTGAGTTGCTGAGCTTAAACAAGCAAGTGAATCAGAATAAGTGAGGATTGTACGCAACCTCTTAGCATCAGAGATCACTAAAATCATAATTAAAATATAATACAAGAAATCCCGTACTTGCATAGATTGATTTAGATACTTGTCTCTAAAGCTACCTAATTCTAGAGGACTCCTATGACAAGAAAGTTATTAAGGATCATCAAGTATGCTTACAAGGTATATCCTTTCAACAATCTCCTTAGTGATGAAAAATATTAAATGGAGTTTACTAATGAGCATTAAGTACTCACTCAGGCTACGTTTAAAGAGTGCAAATACTTAATAAAGCTAGATGCTGTTCTCCTAGCCAAAGATCATGTAGCTTTCAGACTACTACTCTTTGAAATGACACTCAGAGATTTCATAACTGATCAAAGAAATCATAGATAGCTTGCATTATATCAACCTAAGCTATACAAGGTATTAAAGAGCTTCATAAGTTAGGCTTTGTTCACAAAGATCTCAAGCCTGATAATATAATGTTGAAATTTTCACCAGTAACAGTAACAATTATTGATTTCAACAGATCCTTAAGAGTGGAAGTATCAAGGCTTGGAAGTGAAATGGGAACTCCAGTCTATTATCCAGAAAGAGAAGACTGGAGAGATTGAGACTTACAGTGGGATGTGTGGGCATTAGCAGCAATAGAGTGCGATATACCTCGCAACGATTACTACTCTACAAGATGAGAGAAGGATGCAAGGTAAAGAATAAAGCAATTTATTGACAAAACAAGAGTATCTCAATCAATGAAGCAAATGGCAGAGTCAATAATAATAAAACCAAACTCAAGATCAGACATATCAATAGAGTAGATAGAGTTGTTGTTAAGTAAGATAAACTTCAGACCTCTCCCACATTATCCATAAGTGCATTTTGAGTGATTAAATTAAATACATTTACTATAAATTTCACATTAAAACCTATAAATAACCCCTACCCCTAACAAATTCCCTACAAATCAAAGCACTTATAAACCTCAATAAGGGTTTTGAATGGGCGACTTCAGCTACCACCTGAAAGATTTTAGTAAGAGACTTATTAAAGAAGATCTAATTTAATCAATACCAGAAGAGTGAGCACTCACTCCAAAGGAAACCAACTGGAACAAAAATATTCCCAAATACAGAAACTATAACATTGGAAGTGGACCAATTAAGATTAACAAATCACATATTAATAATGGTAAAACTTAAGATTAAATTCTAGCAAAATGATTATGAGCTAACCGAAAAAGAAAGAACCTTAATGATTACAAAAGTAAGGAAACAATTTTGGAAAACATTCATTGATGAGAGGAGAGTAGTTAAATATTATGAACTAGAACAGCCGATAAGGAAATACTTTGAAGAGAAGCTAGAGAAACATAGCAAGACAAAGAATAATATTAATAACCCTCACTATAGGAAGTATAAAAATGGTAGTTTTGAGAAAAACATAATCCAAGGCTGCAAGTAGCAGTGGGGTGATGCCATAAGGGATAAGGAACACTGCCTAGAAAGAAATAACCTGAAAGGGTTTTTTTTATTTAGTAGAAGATTAACTAAAAATCAAAAAAATCTTTGCGAATCAAAGGCCTAACTATAAAGGAGAGAGTTTAACTTAGAGAAAAGACCATCTAACAAGTAGTTCAATAATATTGTAGGAAAACATTTGATTTGGGAAAAAATATTTTTAACTAACAAATTTATAATTTAAAATTGTGGCAATTAACTATCTGGAAACCTATACAATATGGTGCTTGTTCGATAGAGAATTCCAAATTAGCTGGACTTTACTATTCAAAACCCCAAAACCCTTTCAGTAGTTTGATTGAGTTTTTGATTGATAAAAGTAGACTATTAAGGCATACTTTATTAGGGTTTTAATAGGGTTTATGTTGGGGGTTAATGTTTAAATATTAGTAATTTATGTGAGTAAATGCGAGGTTTGGGGTCTGTTTATGACAGTGAGTATATAGATTTATTGTTTAAGTTGCGATATGGATGTGATAGCTAATATAGTGAATAACTCAAGCCTGTTCTGAATTATACGTCTATAGCAAGGTTACTCCATAAATCTCCAGCAAATGTGAGGTCTCACTGTGTATTAGCATTGAATTTAAAGAGGCAGCATCTTAATTCTAAGCCTAAGAGACCCTTAAAATTTTAGCAACATCATATTGACTATCTTATTAATGATAAGACTCTTAAATACTGGGCTCATTTCTCTTTGGCCTAGAAAGCTGTGATGTTTTATCGCCAATTTCTGAGCTTCATATCTCTGCTTAATCTATAGCGAACATATATAAAAAGAACGGAATATCTTACAAGACAGTCAATCGCTTTAAGAGAGTGATTGACTTTAATCTTCCATTTTATAAGACTAATTTAAATTATATATTAGAATAAATGCAGAGGTCTTAAGAGCATAATATAAAGTTCATACACGCTGATGAAGCAGTATTTACATTCAATACCTTTATATCAAGATCTTGGTACAAGAGGTATAGTAATATTGAAGTTTATGACTAAAAGGTTAAGGTGTAAACTCATTCAATTCTTGGTGGAATAAGTGAAGATAGTGGTCTCGAGACTTATGTTATTCATCCTCGCTCAATAAAGACTGAATAATATATTAAGTTCTTACAATAACTCAGAGATAAGTACGCTGACTAAGAGATTATTCTATTCGTTGATAACTTGTCAGTTCATAAAACTAAAGACTCAAGGAAAGAATATGAAAGGTTAAACATAACACCTGTATTTAATGTTCCTTACAGCCCTTAGTTCAATGGAATTGAATTATATTGGGGGTTATTGAAAGGTAATTATAAGAAATTGCTGCTCTACCATCTCATGCATGATTTAAAGATAGATACAGTCGATTTTATTAAGAGTGCTGCTAAGAGAGTCAGCGATGATAAAGCTATAGTATGCGCAAGAGAAGGGAGATTTTGTGTTTATAAATAAGTATTAGATTTAAACGAATGAATAAGTTCACATATTAAATTTGCCCGTAAAGGGATTTGGCTTCTCTTTCTTTTCTTCCTCTTAAGGCTTGCTTGGGCCCATGTTTCTTCTCTTAGTGCCAGCGCCTGCATCTAATGTTCATCTCTTCTCGCTTTTATAAATCTTTGAAGAGCCTCTTACTCAATTCATGTTTTACTTGAGACTTTCTCTCTCTGCTTAATTTGCTTCGCTCTTTCATCAAGTATATAGCAGTACCAGGTTTTTCTATAAAGTTAGAAGGCTAAGCTTACTTGAGTTGAAAGGATGCTTTTGAAGTTCTTACAGCCAGGTGTCACTTATTTTAATACCTTGCTTCTCTTTTTCTTCAGGAGAGATGCTGTAGCGTTTCTTATGAGCTTCTCAAATAACTTCATTTAAGTACTCAGGTTTCAGAATTGTTGCAAGAACACCAAAGAAGAAGTTTCTCTTTGGCAACTTATTAGAGAGCTGTAGCTTTGATGGAAGGTAGAGAGCTACGTCCGGATCACTCATAGCATCGCCATATAGGTTTGTCACTGATATTTCAGGGTAGTTAGGTATCTCGATCACCCTTATTTCATTAGACTTAAAAGCTTTTTTCTCTTCACTCAGTAAGGCTTTTAAGAATGAGATTTTAGTTC
>ARYC01001317.1:0-105052 GCA_000711775.1 Oxytricha trifallax | reverse complement strand
AGATGAACGTAGATGCAGGAGCAGGCACTAAGAGAAGAAACATAGGACCAAAAAGGCTTAAGAGGAAGAAAAGAAAGAGAAGCCAAGTTTATTTACGGGCAAATTTAATATGTGAACTTATTCATTCGTTTAAATCTAAAACTTATTTATATACACATAATCTCCCTTCTCTTGAGCATACTTTTGCTTTATCATCGCTGACTCTCTTAGCAGCACTCTTAACAAAATCGACTGTATCTATCTTCAGATAGTGAATTAGGTGATAGAGTAGAAGTTTCTTGTAGTGGCCTTTCAATAACCCCAATATAATTCAATTCCATTGTGCTGAGGACTATAGGGAACATTAAATACAGGTGTTATGTTTAACCTTTCATATTCCTTCCTTGAGTCTTTAGTTTTATGGAATGATAAGTTATCTACAAACAAAATAATCTCTTAGTCGGCGTACTTATCTCTGAGTTATTACAAGAACTTTATGTATTAATCGGACTTTATTGAGCGAGGGTTTATAACTTAAGTCTCGAGGCCATTATATTCGCTTATTCTACCAAGTATTGCATGAGTTTAAACCTTAATCTTTTAATCATATACTTCTATGTTGTTGTACCTCTTTTACCAAGACCTTGATATTAATATATTAAAGGTGAATACTGTCTCATCAGCGTGTATGAACTTTATATTATGCTATTAAGCTCTCTGCATTTAATCGAATATATAATTTAAATTAGTCTTATAAAATGGAACATTAAAGTCAATCACTCTCTTAATGCGATTGACTGTCTTGTAAGATATTTCATTCTTTTTATATATGTTCGCTATAGATTAAGCAGAGATGTAAATCTCAGGAAATTGGCGATGAAACATCACAGCTCTCTAGGCCAGAGAGAAGTGAGCCCAGTATTTAAGAGTCTTATCATTAATAAGAGAATCGATATGATGCTGCTAAAAAATTAAAAGCCTCTTAGGCTTAGAATTAAGATGTTATGTCTTTAAATTCAATTCTAACAGACAGTAATACCTAACAGTAGCAGGTTATTTATGGAACAGCCTTGCTATAGACGTATAATTAAGAACAGACTTGAGTTATTCACTATATTCATTTCATCAATAGCGCAACTTAAACAATAAATCTATATACTCATTATCATAAACAGACCCCAAATCACGATTACATAAACCCTATTAAAACTCTAAAAAAGAATGCGTTAATATTCTACTTTTATCAACCAAAATCTCAATCAAACTACAGAAAGGATTTTGGGGTTTTGAATAATCTCTCCACTTCGATGGTCTGCGTGTGCAAATGCTCCGATGACTGCGTAAGTATGCTACTCTTGCATGCCTTCATTTGATTAGTTGAAAAGCATGCATGGACATGGTCACCGAAAATACCACATCACGTTACAATATTATTTCCACAAATACCATGACTTTTACAAAATCACTATATTTTTGTCTCATCAGAAAACCTTCATTTTTACTATAACTGCTCTCTAAGTAATGAACTATTGTTCAGCGTCCTCTTTATAGTTTGAATACTTTTTACAACATTTGAGAGAAAAAACTTGTCGCAACTATGAAAAATGGTGTAAATGACCAAAATTGATAAAAATATTATAATTTATAAATATTGTCAAATATGGCTCTTTTTTTTAAATACTTTATTTATGTAATATTTCTCCATTTTTATTTATTTATAACTATTTTATTATTCATTAAATTTGTACTATATTATATTTGTTTTATATTAATCTATATTTTATTTAGACAATTTTCTTGAAACCAGTTTAATTCTTTTTATAATTTGAATCCTGCCCTACTTTAATATTTTTTTACCTACTTTATATTTCTTCTTTTCAATTTTTATTATGTTTATTAAATGTTTTATATTAATTTCATTTTATCTGTAATTTCTTTTTATTATTTATCCCTATAACTTATCTTTTTCTTTTTATACTATATTTAAACAATTTTTAGTATTTCAAGAAACTATTGGAATGTTGTTGTATGCCTCTTCTTTTAGCTCTCAGACTTTTTTCAATCATTTTTCTCCCTTCTTTTCACTTCCTCACTTACCATTAATATTTGATCTTAGATATTGTTATTTTATGCTAAATGATATTTATCATTAAATTGATTGAAATAAGTATCTTACATATCATTAACTTTATCTTGTATTCTTATAACTATAAGGATATATTCATATAAATCAATTTCTTCTTATATCTTGTAGAAAGATGTTTTAAAACTAAGAGATTAATTAATTTAAACATCGGTTTTTACCTTATTTTCTATTCAATTTAAACATTGAGATGTTCTTTTTATTTATTAGTATAAACATAGGTTTTAACAATGAAATAATTAAGAAGATATATATGCTGTAAGAAAGCTTGTTTTGACGTTAATACTTTCACTTTCTATTTTTATTTTAACAATAAATGACTTGATTAATGAAATTAGAATGACAAATCATTGTATTTAAGCAATTTAAAGAATTGGAAGTAATATTAAATTAGAAAGTTAATTGCTAGGTGGTACCAACCACTTAGGACTTTCTAATAGAGCTTTCTACTACACTAAGGCCTATCGAGGGCAGGTAGGGGGTTGCTGGGCGCAACGCATGAGGGACAAGTCGGCGGGGTTCAATCTGTAAGCGTACACTCTTCGAGTGAACCGGATCCTAAGATTTCCCTGCAACAGATGAGTTACCTGGTTTGAGTTCAGTTTCCTAGGTAATAGGGAGCAGGATGAAGGTGCGCACTGCCTTCAAAAGTGAGAAGATGAAAACCATTGAAGCCAACGATAAGGATTTTTCTCCCACACCGGGTTAGGGTACTGAAGCTAACACAGCGAAAGGCTAGGGATTACGTTTCCCAGCAGCGGTGAGATCGGTAAGTGTTTTTCTCCAACTTCTGTCACTCTGGTTGAATTCTACGAGCTCTTTCCCCGGGTTATAACCTGTTGACTTCTTGATTTTATGAAGAGACTAGATGATAGCGAGATTTGTTTTTTCGGAGTTTTCCACTTCATGACTGCCACTCAGCGAATCAGTGTGACTCACCTGTGGAGACTCTACAATCGCTCTTTAGTAAGACTCAAGAGCATCTGACTAAGAAAGGAGGTGGAGCTAGTTGATCCACAAAGACCAGCCAGTCTTAAAATAGAAATGAAGACAAAATTATATGAGAGAGCTTCAACTGGAATTGAAGATAATATTAATTGATGACAATTCATTCACTTCCTCAACTCGCTTCAATGGAGCCTGGACACCTCATAGAGAGAATATAAGATTCCCAGACAAGAGTCATGACTTCAGACTTTTTGCGCTTATTAGTGCTACATTATCTGATAAAGGGACTCGAAGACTACATTATTTAAAAGGAATCAATAAAGTAAGACTATTTCATTTTATTCATGCAGCAGTTGAAAGTGAAGTATAAGGAATGTAAACTAGTCATGTTCATGGATAACCTGCAAGTAAAAAAGCTATTCTTTGTAAAGAAGGAGTACAAGCGACTGGATATTATCCCCATATACATTATCTCTTACTCCCATGAATATAATGGGATTGAGAGCACTTTCATATCAATCAAGCAGAGCTACAAGAAAGAGATGCTAAGAATATTACTGAAGGACTACGACTAGACATCAAATTACTGATAGAGATGACGATCTAGTCAATCAAAAAGACTACATTAGTAAATAAGCCAAATATGGCGAGACGCAGATTAAGAGTATCAAATTTTGATAAGTTTAATTTATATCACATTCTAGCTATCATACTTGTTAGGTGTTCTCTGTTATTGTTTAATCATGTCTATGATGCAATTCGTCGTCCTCTTTTTCTTTTTCATGTTCAAGAAGTCTTAGTCGATAGGTATGATGCGATTTCTTAGACGTTTGTCTAACTAATACTATTTATGATCATCTTCTCTGTGAATGTTCTTGCATTCTAGTTCATTAGATAAATAACCTAGCCAGGTTTCTCCATTTATAATTTAGACATAGAAATCTTACTTAAAACGAAAGGATGCTTCATGAGCTCATTAAATCAGTCGCCAGAGATAGATTTATCAGTCCCGTTCTAGTCTTACCCTTTATTATACCTCACAGTGTTATCATGGTCGATATTTTGCCTTAAGTAGTCTGCTTTGACTCTTTCCAGAACACCAAAGAAAAAGTCTCTATCTAGTAATTTACATGAATTAACTCAAGTTTTGGAAGGTACTAGGGTACGACTTCAACACCCATAACATCCTGGAAGAGATTTTTTGACTGAGAGCTTATAGTAGTGAGGTAAGACCATTCTATCAACCTGGATTTCAATGAGAGACTTCTTGGTATTATTAAGTAATTTTTTCAGGAAGGCCAACTTAGTCGAAACCACAGGTGGCAGAAAGATGTTTACTATACAAAAGTTAGGAACAGCACTTGAATCTTACAGTGATTGGTTAGGTACTTGTAGAGGTATACTTCGATCTGAATCTACTCTTAAGTTGCTTCTTACTAATCGATTCAACTAACCGAATAATTCCATGCCGAGTTTAGTAGTCAGACTAAATTAATAAATGACTAGCTACTCGAAAATTATTCTGATCTTAGTCCTCTAGTCGTTGAGCCACTTCTCTAGTCTTTAAAGATTATAAAATAACTCTTGAATCGCCCTACTCAAACTCTAACAAACATCACTCAACTTTCAAGCTAAAGAGTGTCCTCCATGAGGAACATCAAATCCAGTGGTCCTATTCATATTCCTGGAAATATAGACCTCGACTTGAGAGGTTTTAGATATTTAGAGTTTAGTAAAAAACTAGTAGATCAAATTTTTAAATGGACAAACATTTTCCAAAAACATCAGATCGGTCTTAGTCGTTCTTGACTCTTCGATAAAAAATTTTTGCTGTATTTTCAAGTAACTCGGGGATTTTTACACTGCAAAATTAGAATCATAACTAGCAGCAGTAGCTGGATAGGTTGAAAAACCCTCTATCTCTTGATTCACTAAGACTTGTCGAAGACTAAGTTAACTAAACAAACTTACCTTTTCACAAGCTTGAATTGACTAGCTTAACACTGCATAATTTTGATGTTCTTATGACTGTATTTGTATTAGTAACAATCCTATCATGATTATATTAATAGAGGTAGATGAACATTTCTCCAGACTACCTCTGAAAGAGTGGAATGAAAGTGTAGGTTGACCTTGGTAGTAGAGAAGTATGAATCCAAGAATCAATTAGATAAACTATCAAAATTAGTCGTAGTTTTTTTTCGATTACCTAGCCTACTCAAGTATAGATTTTCGACCGACTAGACGTAGATTCCTAGACTACCCAAGGTGTATAATTCTTTGAATCTTGTAACAAACATCGCTTCATTAACTCTCACCATCATTCCAGCAGGAGTGATAGTATTATTTGAAATAAAAGTAAATGCTAAGAGTAAAATATATAAGAGAGTTCATTGAAAATTATAGTGTGAGTAGTTATAGTGATCTTAACTTAGTGCGGTATTAATAAAAATGATTAGCTAGTCGGAGACTAAGACTAACTTATACACAAAAAAACTACGTATAAATGAATCTTAGGTATGAATAAAATAAGTCTCTTGACTTTGAAGAAACATTAAGTATCTTGAGTTCTGGTTGTATTAAGCTTATCAAACTTCTCCTCGACCTCTTCTAAACTGTACCAGTATCTGGTATAAGGTTAGAGATAAAATTTATTGATAAGATCATTGATGACTGCGTTAGTTGAAGTCTTGTTAGAGTATGATGCTGCATTTTCGACGAGCTACGACTAAATAGTCCAGGCAGAGTCATAATCTTTAGTCATGAGCAGGTATACAATCATTGAAACTAAGGCATAGACATCGACTAGTTGATCACCAGCAAAGTAGACTTCCGTAGTCGGATAAACATCAATGACCTATCATACTTAATCTATATTTTAGATGAGAGAGCTCTAACAATCTAAAAGTTCCTTAGTCTTATCTTTATAGGATAGTCGTTGAGAATTACGTTATTAAAGCTCAGACGGTGGTGTACGAATCTGATTGTATGCACTTCTCAAAAACCATAAATGATTTGCTTCATGACTAGTTGATCCGAATGAGGATTGATTAGTCATCATATAATAGTTTTAACTAAATTGTGGGATCAAGTACTGGAGCGAGATGTGTTGACTGCCTTCCAAAACCATCTCTAACTTTATTATTCCATGAAGTCAGAGTAAGAAGGCAGTCTTAATTATTTCATTCGCTACTTTGATTCAAGCTCCTCTTCAAGAAAACTTTATAGTGCGAACAGCTTGTGTTGAATCTTCCATTGTGAAGCACAGTCCCAAAAGTAGCATTTGTAATCTTGGACTAGGCTAGTCTTCGAACTTGTTTTAGCATTCACTCTCTACTTTTTCTTTAAGGTTCCTTGAGTTCCACATCTTAGTCATCACTCTCATTAGCTATCGACAAGTGTTCTTATTAAAACTAAATTTAATCTCTTTTTACTTTAGATATTGCAAAGTGAAATCCTTGCGACTTTTGTTCCTGCTTCTACAATCCTTAATTGCTCTGTTTTGATTTATTATGGACCTCTTTGAAATGACGATTGACATTGCCTCTTATTATAAAAACCTTGGAGCTGCTAGCGCATCAATATACTAGAATCGCTGGTGCTGAATTCGCACTCTTGTCATCCTCGTTGTTTTGACTCTGTTAAGATATCTTTGATTTTTATATCTGATTAAAAGATTATGGAGCTAGTATGAAACTCTCGATTTAGCTGGTGGTTGTAAAAATTTGAAAAGTTCTAAGCATCCTTGTAAGCGATAACCTAGTCGAAAAGTTCCTCGTTCATGAATCTTAAGATAAAAACAAATGATATAACTGTGGTTGATTTGATTCAAAATCCCAAAACACTTTGATGTGGTTTATAGGTACCTTGTTTTGTAGGGAATTTGTTAGAGGTAGGGGTTTTTACTTAGATTCAGCACGAGACAGAGATTACAAGCTTTTGGGGTCTATAAATGATGACGACTATATAGATTTAGTGTTTAAACTGTGTTACAGATGTGATTTGTATTGTGAATAAATCAAACCAGTACTGAACTATAAATCTATTGCACTGCTCTTAAAGTGAATTCCATCAACTGTTTGCTCTCTTGCTTGAAAGCTCTATAATTAAAGCAATAATATATGAATTTTTAGTTTAAGAGGAGGTTAAAGTTTCTATAGAAGTATTTTGACAATCTTATCAATGAGAAAACCTTGAAGTATTGGGCTCACTTTTCTCGACCATCGAACTATTATCTTTCTCCCCCAGTTCCTGAGTTGAGGACTTCTGCTTAGTCTTTTTCAAACATCTATAAACGAAATGGTATATCTTACAAAGGTGTAAATCGAATCAAGAGAGTAATTGATTTCACTCTGCCATTTTACAACAATAACTTAAATTAATTTTTTTTTAATTAATTGCAGAGAGCCTAATAGAATATTAAGTTTATTCATGCTGAGAGGCTGTGTTAACTTTCAACACTTTCTACTAGAAGTCTTGGTATAAGATGCATTTTAATGTAGAAGTATATGACTAGAAATTCAAAGTATAATTTATGGCAATTGCTGGAGAAATTTCGAGGATGCTAGTTTAGAAACTTATGTTATTCATCATCGCTTTATTAAGATAGAGCAGTATATAAAGTTCTTAGAACAGCCTGGGGAGAGAAGTGCCTCTAAATATAGATTATACTGTTTGTTGATAATATTTCTGTCTATAACACTAATAAAACAAGGAAGAGTTATGAACATCTTGAATAACGCCAGTGTTCATCGTACCTTACAGTCCATATTTTAATTGAATTAAGTTCTACTGTGGTATATTAGAAGGTCAATACAAGAAACTGCTGCTTAACCGCTCGATGCACGGCCTACCTATCAATACATAGTTTTCATTAAAAGCTCAGTGAGAGAGTAGATAATTGATGGTTTAAAGTGTTCTAAAGAATAAAAAAGGGATAGAGAATGGATTTAAATTATTTTTTATAGTTAAGTCAATTACTATATAAGTCAAATTTAAAATTCTATAGAGGTAGCTGGCTTCTCTTTCTTATCTTCTACTTCTTTCTTCCATCCTTCTAAGTTTCTTATCTTGCTGTCAGCTCCTGCATCTATTTTCATTTAATCTGGAAGCTGAATATTAGAGTAAAGTGAGTTAAACTACAAATCTTACTTGAAATATATGGGTGCTTATAAAACTCTGATAGCCAGCTTTCTCTTATCTTCATCCCCTGTTTATTTTTATCTTCTGAAGAGATACTACATCTTTCTTATGAGATTCTTGAATAATTTCTTTCAAATAATCACCTTTAATAGTTGCAGTATGCCAAAGATATAGTTTCTTTCAGGTAGTTTATTTGACAACTCCTTTTAAGTAGGCAGGTACTTCGAAACCTCTAGGTCATTCATAGCATCATCATATAAGTTAGTCACTGAGATTTCTGGATAGTTTGGAATCTCTGCAAACTTCACATTTTAAGTATTCAAAGCTCTCTACTCTTCGCAGAGTTTTGCTCTTAGAAGTCAAGTTTTGGTACCTTCCATCGTTGGCAAGAACAAACCAACTGCATAGTAAAGCGAATAAGTTCAAAATAAGAATGATGATTAAAACCAAATGCAAAATTTAAATCGAACAAGCATTAGTATGGAGTCTTGTAGTGTCTTAAAACCTCCTTTTTATTCGTTATCTTCTTAATTTTCACCTTCTTCATTGTAGTCGAAAGCATGAAAACCATTCGCGCTGAGCTTTTGATCTTCCCGACGTCAAAAATATCTAAGCTATTGATGCTGAAGCTACAACTTCGACCATTTCTCACTTTAAGACTGCCTTGCTGGAGATGCTGTTGGCCTTAGAGGGTCCACCATGTTTAGCCAAATTTTAGAAATTAGAGATGTTAATAAATTAAAATTAACAAGATCTTAATTAATACATATCTGATTAAAATTAATTAAGGCATCCCTATTTTAATTCCTTATAAATTAAACCTATTAGTGGAAATTTTAATTACTGATCATTAAAACTAAAAAAGTTTTAATTTGTTAATTTCAATTTATTAAACATCTGAAATTTCTAAAATTTTGGCTAAACATGGTGGACCCTCTAAGGCCAACAGCATCTCCAGCAAGGCAGTCTTAAAGTGAGAAGTGGTCGAGGTTGCAGCTTCAGCATCAATAGCTTAGATATTTTTGACGTCGGGAAGATCAAAAGCTCAGCGCGAATGGTTTTCATGCTTTCGACTACAATGAAGTAAGATGAAAATTAAGAAGATAACTAATAAAAAGGAAGTTTTAAAACACTACAAGACTCTATAATAATGCTTGTTCGATTTAAATTATGTATTTGGTTTTAATCATCATTCTTATTTTGAACTTATTCGCTTTAAGATAAGTTACTATGAATTCATTACCTTGCTGCACCAGGTAGCGATGCAAATCCTCCTTGCTTCTAAATCTTTGAATTAATTCTTGTGCTTGCACTCTTTTCATTGCATCATTCATTGACTCCATCTTGTTTACAGATCTAAGAAATGATATTCAAATTTAAGTTTATTGATTTCAATTATATACCTCTGTAAACTTACTATTAAATATGGGCATCCTATAGGAGGTCAACCTCTAAGAAGGATATGGAGAAGGTTTTGAGAACTGGTTTCAAACTTGAGAGATTGATATCAATTTCTACTGTTATAGTTCCATATTATTAAATTTAAATTGGTACGTACTTAATTAGGTGCACCTCCTAAAATGGTACGTGCTATAATCAACTTATTATTTAAAGCTAAAATGGCTACTTCCTCCCCCATATTTAGAGCTGGATCGTCTCTTAGTACTCATATTTCTTCTATAAAACTCTAAAACTTCCCTTGAAACTTGTATGCTTGCAAAGTTCTCATATAAGCTAGCAGTTATAGAGGCAGTATTACTAAAATACATTTGAATTGGGAAATTTGAAAAATAAATACATAACGAAATGATTTAAATTATAACAGCCAGTAATTTGAGTGTGTCATAAATCAAAATAGTGAACAACTGAGCAGGATTATGACTATCTGCTTAAACTGTTTAATTGCTTAGTAATTAATTATTATAAAAATTTTAATATTAAACTTGATTAATTAATTAAATCTTCTTAGCAAATATTTATGAGCAAACTCATAAATATTTGCTTACTGCTTAGAAACATAAAAATGAGCAACTAAGCAACTGAGAAAAGTGATTAGAATTTGTTTATTAGCTTAGATTATTAATTAGAAATTATAAATTAAATAAACTAAATGTTTGAGCAAATGGAGGAGGTTATGGCTACCTGATCTCAAAGACTCTGGAAACTCAAACGGCCTTCAGGATGTCTCAGTTGTGATTACGACCAACGATCTGCCTTTCGACGAGATGACCAAAGCAGAATATGACGCCTTTATGGAGAGAACCACAGTTTGCAAGCCGGAGATGCAGCATAGTGGGAGAGAGAACACATTCAATTTGAGCACAGTGGACCTAGCAAGACATCTATACATGAGATTTGTAGAAAATTGCAAGGCATATGACACATACGCACAGTCTGATGAGGAGAAGGATGAATAAGATTGTCAAGACAACCAGGAGAGAAAGTCCGAAGCATCCTCTATGTCAATAGATTACTGAACAGCTTAATTGCTTTTTATATCTTATAAATAATCTAAGCTAATAAACAAATTCTAATCACTTTTCTCAGTTGCTTAGTTGCTCATTTTTATGTTTCTAAGCAGTAAGCAAATATTTATGAGTTTGCTCATAAATATTTGCTAAGAAGATTTAATTAATTAATCAAGTTTAATATTAAAATTTTTATAATAATTAATTACTAAGCAATTAAACAGTTTAAGCAGATAGTCATAATCCTGCTCAGTTGTTCACTATTTTGATTTATGACACACTCAAATTACTGGCTGTTATAATTTAAATCATTTCGTTATGTATTTATTTTTCAAATTTCCCAATTCAAATGTATTTTAGTAATATTATAATTTTATATTCAAATATAAATATGAGCCCTAACATTTTTACAAAAACAACAGCACTTCCATAAAACTAAATGAGACTTACCTTTGGCAACAATAAAAGGTGTGCTGTAAAATAAACTCTCATAAGGAACTACCTGAGCTATCACTTGAGGTCTCTGTTATTAAAATAGAAATTAATAATAGAATAAATGGCAAACAAGTGTGTGGGAGACAGAGAGGAGGAGAAAGGTATAAATGAAATGCCTATAAAAACTGAAGAAGTAGAAGTATACTTTTGTGAGAAGTGTGAGAGAGATTTCGCTCATAAATCTAGTTGGTATAGGCATATGAAAGAGCATAGAGAAGCCAAGCTAACTGTATACTAAAAGCACGATAAAATCTAAGGAAATTATGATTGCTTCGAGTGGCATAAACAGTATGCTCATACAAGAGATTTAAGGATGCATCTTTTAATAGCTCTCAAGAAAGATATTTAGATATAGAAAAGCATGAAGATGAATTGATGCTATTAAACAAAAGAAAAGCAAGATAATTTTCGAAACTTGTAGAGCTTGAACAAGCTAGTGAATCAGAATATGTGAGGAAATCACACAACCTACTAGCTACCGAATCAAAAAGATCATGATTAAAATTCAATATTAAAAGATTCCTGTTCTTGCCTAAATTGACCTAGACACTTCACTTTAAAGCTACCTTATATTAGAAGACTACTTTGATAAAAAATTTATCAATGATCATCAGTATGCATACAATGTGTTTCCCTTCAACTATTTCTTAAGTGATGATAAATACTACATGGAGTAGTATCAAGTAATTACTCTTGCAAAGTTCAAAGAATGTAGCTACTTAATAAAGTTAAAGGCTGTTCTCCTTTCCAAGGATCATGTTGCTTTCAGACTCCCATTTTATGAAATGACCCTCAAATGACTCTAAGAAATTTCATTACAGATCAAAGGAATCATTAGTAGCTTAGAATAATAAACCCCAAAACCCTTTATAATGAAATTTGCAAACATAAGGAAAATTATTTATAAATTAAAAAAACAGATTCTAATAGGAATTATATTGTAGATTAAAACCTATTAATTCAAATTAATTATCTATAAATACTTAGAAAAATTTCATTAGAATAATTAGGTATAAAATCTTAAAATTTATAAAATAAACAAGATACTCTAAATTTTTAAGAAATAAAATTATTTACTTTAAATTACTGCAACTATTCTATTCAAGGTGCAATCACTCTTTTTGTTCACTATCAATATTATCTATAATCTGTGATGTTAGTTAGTGAATTCATAATAAATTAAAGCAATAGTCTTAATTATAAATTTTCAACTTTTATTTTAAAAAAAAACTCTAACAAACTCTAGCAAAGTATAACAAACAATAACAAAATTTAAAAAGAATTTATAATTTTTTCATTTATCTGTAATCTACATTTTACTGCTTGATTAAGTTTATCATCTAGAATCTATAGGATTCAAATTCCTTAAAATGATTTATAAGATCTAATAAAAAATAAACTTATATTCTCTAATCTATAATTAAGGAAATTTATAAAACTAGGCTTAAACAATCAAATTATATTTAATTAATAAATTATTTACAAACTTATAGTTTTTTGCATAATTAGAATTCACTACTTTAATCAATCATGAATTTTGACATTGTAGATTAATTCTGATTAATTCTATGAATGTTAGATAAAATTTAAAAGACTAATTTTATATAAATTATGTTGATTAAAATTCATAAAATGAGCTTTTAATTTTGAACTTTATCAAAGTTTACCCTATTGTTTCTAAATACAGTAGCAATATTTAAAAAAGGTAACTTAAGTACTCTATTACTTTAGTTTCTATAATTTTAACTAATGAAATTTAATTTTTCTAAAATTATTCAAGTTTTAATTAATACTAAAATTAATTTTAAGATAGAGTAAGTTAACTTATGCCACAATTAAATACTATACAATAGATTAATTTATAATAAAATTATAAAACTAAAGCATAAAAGTATAAAATTTTTTTTTTATATAAAAAAGAATTATAATGCTTTGTTCTATAAATAAAGCTATAGTTTTATCATAACTAATAACTCTATATACATAAAAGGTTAGATTTTTAAAAAAAAACTTCAAAAATTACTAAAAAATATAGAGCAAAATTTACTGATTGTTAAATTCATGTTTAGTCAAATAAAACTAGAACGATAAAATGATAGTTACTTAATTAAGCTCAAATTAAATATTCTGAGTTACTAATTATAGTATAAAATAAGCTGAAATTTTTTGAAAATAAATCGAATTTAATTTCAAATATACATTTATGAATATAAAGATGTAAAGGTTAATTAAGACAATTAAGAATGTATAAGGTAAAGCCCTAATTAGGGCATTTAATTTAGTTATTTCTCAATAAGCTGATTTCTAATCAATCCAAGATATTCTGACTGCCTTCCTTGAGCTATAAGCTCATAAGTGTGGGCTTATAAGCTCAAAATCTTCCAAAATCACCCACTTCAAGGGTCATTTTCCAAAAATCTGTTTTTTAAGTAAAAGTCTTATAGAGGGCTATAATGCCCATTTTATGTTAATTCTTAATTAAAGTACAAATTATATATTAAAATTTTAAATTCATATTTTAAAACGTAATAAATTTAAGGCTTATTTAAATTCTCTATAGAGAACTCTATTAAAACTTATATAAGTTTAATTTTTAATTATTTTTAATAATTAAAGCATAATAATTTCTACTTTAATTGAGAATTAACATAAAATGGGCATTATAGCCCTCTATAAGACTTTTACTTAAAAAACAGATTTTTGGAAAATGACCCTTGAAGTGGGTGATTTTGGAAGATTTTGAGCTTATAAGCCCACACTTATGAGCTTATAGCTCAAGGAAGGCAGTCAGAATATCTTGGATTGATTAGAAATCAGCTTATTGAGAAATAACTAAATTAAATGCCCTAATTAGGGCTTTACCTTATACATTCTTAATTGTCTTAATTAACCTTTACATCTTTATATTCATAAATGTATATTTGAAATTAAATTCGATTTATTTTCAAAAAATTTCAGCTTATTCAATGAATTTTCAAATAAAATTCAAACATAGACAAACTCTAACAAGTTCAAGGACTTAAATTTACACAATTAAATGCATCAATAATTAGGGGAAATAAAATTATAAATTAAGGCTTCCATATTATTAAAAGATAAGATATAGTAATTTTAGTTATGCTTTAATCTTTTATATTTTGTGTATTTAGCGTACTTTTTTAAAATCTATAAAACACCAGCAATTATAAAATTATTCGAGAGAGAATAATTGAATATAAATTGCATTCCACGAACACAAAATATAACTAATCAACAATTGATAAACCACAATACTCCTAGTATTATATTTTCAAAACCCTTTATTTTTGATTTTGTGAAAAGGGCTCTAAGGGCCACCCTAGTGCCATATAAAAATAATCTGAGTTTATGTTAATAGTTTTAATAGAAAGTTATCAAAAAATTAGAGAAGGTGTTTATTGCGAAAACTTCAGAAAATTGAAAAAGTAAATCTACTCATTATACTCCACTGAAATGAAATAATTTTTTCATAAAATTAGTCGAATAAGTTAAATCAATATTCTCAAGTTAAGGTTATTTATGTAGTAGATTAAAAGTTATAAAATATAAATTAAATAAATTATATATATTTTGATTAATTTTAAAAATAGTTATAAATCAATATATAACACTAATGAACAAACTCTTTGTTAGTTTCAATAAAATGGGTTTAGCAACTCAGACCATACAAGGTTATAAAAGAGCTTCACAAGTTAGGGTTTTTTAACAGGGATCTGAAGCCAGAAAATAATGATAAAATTTTCACCAGAAAGAGTAGTAATAATCTATTTCAATAAAGCCTAAAGAGTGGAAGTATCAAGGCTTGGGACTGTAATAGGAACTCAAGAGTACTATCCGGAAAGAGAAGACTAGAGAGATGGTGACTTTTAGTGAGATGTGTGGGCTTTAGCTGCATTAATAATAGAGTGCGATATGACTCGCAACGATTACTACTCTGCAAGGTGCGAGTAGGATGCTAAAAAAAGAATAAAGCAATTTAATGACAAAACAAGAGTATCTCAATCAATGAAACAAATGGCAGAATCAATAATAAAGCCAAACTCAAGATCAGACATATCAATAGAGCAGATAGAGTTGTGGTTATAAAAAAAATAAACTTCAGACCTCTAACACATGATCCTAAAGTGCATCTTTATTGATTAAATTAAATACATTTACTATAAATTTGACATTAAAATCTATTAATAACCCCAACCTCTAACAAATTCCCTACAAATCAAAGTACATATAAACCTCATTAATGGGTTCTGGGGTTTTGATTCTAGCAGTCATACAGCAAGTTAGCTAGCGGTAGGCACTTATGGTACCATTGCTAGGAATCTCTCTATAACCAAGGAATCAACTAAACGGTAGAAGTTCTCGATGAGCTTCGTCGCAGCAATAACAAAGGACCAGCTGTCTCCAGCCTAATAATTGAGGGAGTCTTCGATGCAGTGCTGATCGAAAACTTCCTCTACCCCACTCTGAGTCAGCTGCGCATTGAAAAGGATCTTGGCCTGAATAAGATCGTACTGCTCATAGATAACGCAGTCATTCACAAGTATTAAGAAGTACAGTAGACAGCTAGAAAGTTCAAGGTCACAGTCCTTTTAATTGCAAAGTATTCACCATGGATTAACCTCATTGAGTAGTTGTTCTCCTTCATCAAGAGGCAACTCCGATAGGAGCAAGCAGACAGCAAGTATATACACACTGGGCCTAACTTTTCATAGGATCCACCTGGTGAAGTGATTCTCGCAGATTCTGAAGGCCATGACCAAGGCAGCTTCATCAAGCTCTGGGTGTTCAGCTTGAAGCAGAGATGCAGCTCCATCAAGCATTAATTTTTGTAGGTTGAGCTTAAAGACAATAAGTTGAAGTGCAGGAGCTAAGGGAAGGCGCCAATACATACAGAAACAGCACTTTATTCATTTAACTGGTTGATTTAAAGCCCCTTATCACATATCACATTTAAGTTTTAATACCATATAATCAAACATCGATGTCTAAGAACCTCTCTCATCTTCGCTTATTCAAATGGTCATTTTAGCTCCTCCTCCACTAAAGCTGTTGAACTTGGTGCTCAAACAGTCGAGCAGGACTTAAAGTTGGTTAGTTAGGAGGTTTTAAAACATGAAGTATACGATCGGGTCCTTAATTTCACTAACACTCAATAAACATCTAGTTCTAATATTTTATGGAGATTACACTCTAAATCATTAGAACTTGATGAAGAACTTCAATTACAGTTTAAGATTTGGTCGAACAGGCATTAAAATTATATTGATTGCTAAAAGAATGAATTAGATAAAAAATTTGAAGATCCTGCTTTAAAATAATTGATTCTTGTTGAAATTTATCAAATTAACAATAATCACTTTAAATGTTCGAATACAAATGAAAAGTAAAGTTGGTTAAAATTAATATAATAAATATTTAATTTTGATTAATTTTTACAATTTCCCATTTTTTTTCTATTTTGGCAATAATCTAATAATTAGTATATGAATGATTAATTTTATTGGATTTAGTATTTAGATAGCTGTATTATTAATATCTTGCCTGGATATTGCAAATTTATTGAGAGATTTCTTACACTTTATTTATATCTTCTCCGATTTTATTAATGCTTCAATTAAAAGACACTTCAATAAATTACCCTAATTATAATTAATATAACTAGTAGCATTAAGTTTAAAGTATGTGAGTGATTCGGAGCTATGATACTTTTAATAAAATTTGGGGGAAAATATTCCTACTTTAATATTTTAGAAGCATCCAAAGGAAGTTCCCTGCCCCAAATAAGTAGTTTTCTGCCCTTTTCGGAAGTTTTCTGCCCCATACATAGAAATGCATAATATTTATAAATTTCTCAAAATCTTTAACTTTAATATTGATTTATTTATTTATAATCTAATATGTTTTTCTACATTGATAATGAATTAAAATTTTAATGAAAATAATATTAATTTTTAATATAAAAGAATTATTATAACACTGTTTTTTTTTTATAATTTAATAAAAATTAATAATCTGCTTTGTAAATTATGCTTCATTGAAAGTTAATTTATAATGGCAAATATAATTGAAATTAAAATTTATAAGTTTGAGTATTTTATTGCCAAACAATTAAAAATTAAATATTGTAGAAGAAAACTTCCTAAGGACCAAGAAATATCCGTAGGAGCGGGAAACTATCTATTTGGGACAGGGAGCTTCCCCAAATACGGAGAATAAGCTCACGAAAAATGAAACTATTGTAAGAATCCGAAATTTTTTTCAAATTCATAATTTTTCACCAACTTTAACTAAATAATGACTGCTAGAAATGTCAATATAGGAAATAGCTAGAAATAAATGGCACTAAAATAGAAAATATGAATCATCAGTTTGGATCTCGATAAAGTACTTTTGACTTAAGCCAAAAAGTCTGGCTTTGTGGTTTAGGTCATTATGATAGTATACCGCTATTGAATAATTTCACTAACTGCTCTAACAACTTGCTGTTAATTATATTTATGTGTACTAGAATATAACATCTTTTTAAACTAATCATATATTTATCAGACGAAGTAAGTGTCAAAATATTCACAACCCTTCTTTTCATTTAATTTTCTAGATCGGTTCCTTCAAATTTTTTTTGAAGTCTGTCCCTTTAAATTTCGTTAATATTCGACATATTTAAAAATTTTTATCAACTTTTTTTAAATACTATCAGAACATACTTATTGGGGTTTATATATCATTTATCATTATAAATCATTTTTCAGCTCTTCTTCATCTTATGAGTTAAGTCTAAGTGGTTAATTGCTAGGAGGAATATTTGGTTATACCCCTTAATTTTATTAAATGCTCAGATCCTCATGTGCCAAGGAAATATTTCTTTGATCGTCATCATCGCTTTCTGAATCGACAATGACCATGTTGTCCAATTATTCAATAAATGAGTCATCGCTTTGTTTGTCAGAAATACTACTTGGATGCTCATTTTAAAAATAATTTAAATATTATTTTGATATTAAACGAGTATAATTAAAATGTGGAAACTGATAAAATAAATAAAAAAGAGATTAAATATAATTAGGTTTTTAACAATATATACGAGTTAAAATCAAACAATCAATTAAGTTTATGTAGATATTTATTTAACTTTATTAATTAATCAACTGTCTAAAAATAGAATTTATTATTTTTTTTCAACTTTATTGATTTATTTGGATTTTAGGGCATAGCTTGTTGTTTCTGAAGAGTTATTTAAGTTTTTCATAAATTTTACATATGCATCTTCATCATAGCTTCCTGAAAATAATTAAAAGTGTCGAGAGTATAGAGTTTAATAATATTAATAAACCCCAAAACCCCAAGAATTATCTATTGAAGAAGGCGCATAAGAGTTTAAAAAGTAAAAGTAAGTAGATAGTAGTAAATGTTGTCAAAATTGACTGCTTTAAGTCAGATTATTTAATTGAATTAATGAACTTTCTCTTTTCTTAGTCATTAATATATGTTTTGTTATAAATATTAAAGATTTAAATGTTTTAATTACCTGAGTTATATTTAGTGATTGTCATTTCAATATTATGACTATCATTTTTGTTTTTGTCCTCGGTTTTCAAATGCTATTGAGTATTTTGGCTATGATCTTGTTGTAAAGCTTGAGGTTATTGCTACTATATTTGTTAACCTTCATTTGATATTTCAAGTTTCTTAACTTTATAGACCCTTTTTAACCACAAACTTGATAATTTCCTTGATCATAAGTTAGCTGTCTGCGACGCCTTACTTGTGGTCAACTATAATCTTTTTAACCTGGACATTGAAATTTTTCATGTTGTTTTTTTACCATTTCATGATGGTGGTAGCACTTGGACTGAGTCTGGTTTATAATTTTCAGCAAATACTTCTCGGACAATTCTCTAATGCTTTTATCAGCGTTTTCAATATAATTTGTGAGAGCTGTATTTGCTCATGCACTTTTATTACATGGCTTGCAAACGACCATTAGTCGCAATTCCTATTGTGTGTGCTAATTTTTTGATATCTGATATTAAAATCTGAAAGGTATATTCTATATCTTCTCTTCCCTAATTTATTAGCACTTAGATCGTTAGTATGTCAATTTCTCTAAACTTTGCTCAACTTCTTAAACCTAATTGCAAACTTCAGCAACTTAATCATTGAGGTTAACTAATACATCTGTTTCGAGAATTTCAGGTAATTATTGATGAAATTGTTTATGATTTTTGATCTTTTTGAACAGATAAATCGAAAAATTGGAAGAACTTTAAATATTCACCAGTTTTCAAGGTGCTTATGAATTTAACAAAAGTAAGAGTATATCGAACTTTCATATCTATTACTTTGGAGTAAATTATAACCAAGTTCAGGTTAATTTTGACTCCGAAATGAGTATACAATTTAATAGTTAAAACTATTTATAATATTGATGTTCAAAATTGGCTAAAAAATTTGGTAAGATAGAATTTTTTAGAGTAGAGTAAAAGAATATAATCAATATAGATTTTATCATCTTTTAAGTGGTTTGAATTAAGCATCATTTATATCTTCTCGCTCAGCTCTAGACTTTCATTGCCTTTTTATTGAATTCTAGGCAAGGAGGTCACATGCAATCGATACCAGCACAATTTTCCTCAGATGCAATTTAATTTTGTCTATAACTGATTTCTTTATTATTTCCATAAGCTTTAAGATTGGTACTTTTGCCTTCATTTACTGTGAATCATCATGGCCCACCACTTAAGTCTCTTATTTAACTGTCATCAGTAATAGATGACCTTCGATGACTCAAACTTTTTTTTCTAAACTATTTATCATCTCCCCAACTCTTTGACAATAATATAGGGATTAAAGTCATTAGAGTTTGAGAAAAACCTGAACATGAATGAGGATTTACATTTATTATAATAATAAGCCAATGGTTGACAAATCTCATACGATTACATTGTCCAAATTATATCTTCCCTCACAGGATAATCATAAGAAAGATTTCTACTAATGGTCATTTTAACAAACAATATGGGTAGAAACAATCAGGGTCCCTTGTATTATGGCAAGTGTTGATTGTGCCCATTTAAAATGAATTTACTTCATATAACGTGGGTTTTAAGGCTATAAAAGCATTTAAGAACTTTAAGTTTGAATTAAGTATTTAAAATTTTGATTAGTATTCTTATATTAAAATTAAAATTCTTAAATAAATACGAAACTTTTCAAAAGTAGCGGTTAATCTTCATGAATGAAATCCAACCCAACTAGACTAATAATTCATCGGTACTACCATAACCATTCGAGACACAACACCAGTTAGACGAAAACATTATTGAGAAAAAGAATTAGAGGTCAGTGATTTAATCAGACTTCAATACTCCTTGCTCAAAATAACTAGGTGGCAAAAAAGGCAGACCTCTCTATTTTAAGGTAATAAAAATCCTTACTTGATCGACCGTTTCGATGAGGTTCTACCAGAGCATGATTATAACATGAGCGAGGTTGTCAAGCTTCATGAATTTTAGCCACTTTTGGGCTCAAGTGACATCCCTAGATTCAAAGTAAGTTCATTCTGGACCGATAGAGCAAATGTTCTCACATTGTAACAGTGCCAGGAGCATTGGTGTTTTAAACCAACTTGATTACTTAATGAGGGTAAAAGACATCCCTCAAGTGAAAAAATTTTGACTGACAACACTATTTTGAAGAACACTGAGCATTAGAATTTAAAGTTGCATACTGAATATCTTGGAGAAACTCTGCAACGAGAAATACTGCCAACTGTTTACGAGAGTTTATGTTCCTACCAGCTGATGACAGGTTTAAGTTCCTGGAGGCCATTCATTCCAGAAAAAGTCAAAGTCTTATAGACTTTTTGAGGTATTTGAAAAATTCCTCCTCAAATTTTAATTTGGATGGAATCAGTCAAAATAGAAAAAAAATAGTCAATTTAAAATTTCATAAAATAAAGAATAAATATAAATAAATAACTTTCAAAACATTATTATATATTTTTATTGTTTATATTGTAAATTTCTAATAAATATAAAAAAAAATGTTTTAAGCATATGTGTTCCGACCGACAACCCCCACCCCATCCCCCATAAATTAACCCATTTCATATGAAAAAAGTTATCCCCAGAGTCTCAATCGACTTCCTTCTTGACTTCTCGATCACATAATAATTATATATTGTATAAAAATGTCTAAATTATTTATAAATATCCTTTTTATGCTATTTCCTAATATTTTTTGAAATTAATTATTTTTTTTTACAAATTAGGTTACACTTGGCATGTATTTTTGTACACACACTTTTCATTTGTAATGATTTTATAGATTTTTATACTATATTATAATACTTTCATGATTAAAACAAATTTTTATATTAATAAAATGGAAAGTTCGATATAGCGACTTAAAAAGGCAAGTAGGTTGAGCTATATGAATGAAGTTCAGGCCTATTGATTATGAAAAAGCAAAAAGCCGATTGCTCTCGTACTTCTTCTACACGCTTGAACTCTAGGTTTTCATTAAAGTGGACTTGAATTGCAGCAGGTATCAGTGCTCAAGACCAAAGATGTACTCATCCTTTAGATAACTCAGCCATAACTAGGATTATGGTCTTACCAGCTAATAGCAAAACTGCTAAATTAATAGTTGCTTCAAATGACCTGCCCGATGACACATCGATCCATATAGCTTCGCGCTAGCTACTCCGGTCTTTATCCATTTTAATTGCCGGTAAATAGATGTCCAACAACTGCGAAGGTACTGCTCATTCATCCCTGATGGCAAAAACATGCAGCAATGGAGATTCAATGAGCGCGTCTGCGATACCAGATAAGATGCCCGGGCTTTCATGTTTACATAAAACTGAGCTGTGTTGTAGACAAGCTGCCTCACCGAATGATGGACATATTAAATGACTACAACTTACTCGTTCTATCAAACAATAGCCTCTTATGAAAATTAAATTACCAGCATTAGCATTTACTCTTCATAAATGCGTTTACTCTCTACCCGTGTATAAACACTGTCAAACGATTTTACCGCATGCGATCTCAAGTTGCTCTCTTTTTCACATAATGGAACAATGTGGCTTCGAAAGAAGTGTGGGAGGTATTGCTAATGAACTCTCTAATCTTGAAAATCACTTTTGCCTAGCAGTTCAATACAGCTAATCCGGCAATGCCTCTGTCTTGGTGGCTGACTAGTGAAGATTTCGATTACTCTGGCTTTCGGTGACTAGTTAAGTCAGGTAAATTATCCAAAAAGTAATTAGCCTAAATCTTTTTGAATGAGCTCGCGCCTTTTGCTATTATTGTACGCTTCCCTTTCAAGTAACATTGCTCAGGTTGCAATGATATTCCAGCGTGCAACCCAAGTGGGAGTAATTGTACCCACACTCTTCAAGATATTCCCAAGAGCCCTCGGTATAGCCGATATAACAGCCATTGTAAACAGCCGCTCTGTAAGGTGTAACTAGGTACAACACTGGTCGTAACTAGATACAAGACAGGTCGTAACTAGATACAGCACTGGTCGTAACTAGATACTAAGTATGCTGTAACTAGATACTCCAACTGGTGTAACTAAATATTCAAGGGGGGGGTAAAGATACTCTTTTCTCAGGTTATTATATCCAATTCCTGAGGAGAGCTGTACTTAAAAATCCTCTCTTCCACGAGTGCGCTTTTGCTATACAAGAGCATCTCACCGGATACGGATTCCCCCCTCTTTGGTCCAAACAGATGAAAGGTGTATTATGCTTTTCATAGCAGCGCGGGAATAGATGCCTGCGAGGCTTCTTCCTATCAAGGATCTCCTCAACTGGGGTTGGTTATAGGCATGTAGCAACGCATCAAGATGGTCAGGCCATCAAAGTGTGATATGGTTGTGTTAATTATAAATATATTCACACCAACCAGTCACTGGCCAGTGAAGCGACTGGATAATATTGTGTAGTAAATCCATGAGATTAATATTAAATTTAATGAAAATAAAAATAAATTTATAAAGTAAGCTTTAAACAAACAATTGACTATATTTTATATAAGTGCCTTAGTTAAAAATTAAATTATAAAATAAAGTATCTGTGACATATATTGATTTTTGTTAATTCATAATTTATATAAAGTTATAAGTTTTAAATGTGTAAGTAGAAAATCCCATGGATTTACTACACAATATTATCCAGTCGCTTCACTGGCCAGTGACTGGTTGGTGTGAATATATTTATAATTAACACAACCATATCACACTTTGATGGCCTGACCATCTTGATGCGTTGCTACATGCCTATAACCAACCCCAGTTGAGGAGATCCTTGATAGGAAGAAGCCTCGCAGGCATCTATTCCCGCGCTGCTATGAAAAGCATAATACACCTTTCATCTGTTTGGACCAAAGAGGGGGGAATCCGTATCCGGTGAGATGCTCTTGTATAGCAAAAGCGCACTCGTGGAAGAGAGGATTTTTAAGTACAGCTCTCCTCAGGAATTGGATATAATAACCTGAGAAAAGAGTATCTTTACCCCCCCCTTGAATATTTAGTTACACCAGTTGGAGTATCTAGTTACAGCATACTTAGTATCTAGTTACGACCAGTGCTGTATCTAGTTACGACCTGTCTTGTATCTAGTTACGACCAGTGTTGTACCTAGTTACACCTTACAGAGCGGCTGTTTACAATGGCTGTTATATCGGCTATACCGAGGGCTCTTGGGAATATCTTGAAGAGTGTGGGTACAATTACTCCCACTTGGGTTGCACGCTGGAATATCATTGCAACCTGAGCAATGTTACTTGAAAGGGAAGCGTACAATAATAGCAAAAGGCGCGAGCTCATTCAAAAAGATTTAGGCTAATTACTTTTTGGATAATTTACCTGACTTAACTAGTCACCGAAAGCCAGAGTAATCGAAATCTTCACTAGTCAGCCACCAAGACAGAGGCATTGCCGGATTAGCTGTATTGAACTGCTAGGCAAAAGTGATTTTCAAGATTAGAGAGTTCATTAGCAATACCTCCCACACTTCTTTCGAAGCCACATTGTTCCATTATGTGAAAAAGAGAGCAACTTGAGATCGCATGCGGTAAAATCGTTTGACAGTGTTTATACACGGGTAGAGAGTAAACGCATTTATGAAGAGTAAATGCTAATGCTGGTAATTTAATTTTCATAAGAGGCTATTGTTTGATAGAACGAGTAAGTTGTAGTCATTTAATATGTCCATCATTCGGTGAGGCAGCTTGTCTACAACACAGCTCAGTTTTATGTAAACATGAAAGCCCGGGCATCTTATCTGGTATCGCAGACGCGCTCATTGAATCTCCATTGCTGCATGTTTTTGCCATCAGGGATGAATGAGCAGTACCTTCGCAGTTGTTGGACATCTATTTACCGGCAATTAAAATGGATAAAGACCGGAGTAGCTAGCGCGAAGCTATATGGATCGATGTGTCATCGGGCAGGTCATTTGAAGCAACTATTAATTTAGCAGTTTTGCTATTAGCTGGTAAGACCATAATCCTAGTTATGGCTGAGTTATCTAAAGGATGAGTACATCTTTGGTCTTGAGCACTGATACCTGCTGCAATTCAAGTCCACTTTAATGAAAACCTAGAGTTCAAGCGTGTAGAAGAAGTACGAGAGCAATCGGCTTTTTGCTTTTTCATAATCAATAGGCCTGAACTTCATTCATATAGCTCAACCTACTTGCCTTTTTAAGTCGCTATATCGAACTTTCCATTTTATTAATATAAAAATTTGTTTTAATCATGAAAGTATTATAATATAGTATAAAAATCTATAAAATCATTACAAATGAAAAGTGTGTGTACAAAAATACATGCCAAGTGTAACCTAATTTGTAAAAAAAAATAATTAATTTCAAAAAATATTAGGAAATAGCATAAAAAGGATATTTATAAATAATTTAGACATTTTTATACAATATATAATTATTATGTGATCGAGAAGTCAAGAAGGAAGTCGATTGAGACTCTGGGGATAACTTTTTTCATATGAAATGGGTTAATTTATGGGGGATGGGGTGGGGGTTGTCGGTCGGAACACATATGTATTATAAATTCCTTTATATTTAAGGATTTGTATATTCACGATTTCTTTACTATTCTGACTCAATCTTCCAAAATTGTTAAGAGTTTTGTATCAGCATAAGAGATTCAATTCAGGTGAAGACAAAACTTTTTGTAGCTTCTATACTCTTTTATAACAAGGAGAATATAGCAACAACAGTGATATCTGATATGATCATCGATGTGCCTGCTTGCTACAAGACCAGGTATTCTTACATCTCTGGGTCTAGCTAGCTTCATCTTTGAGAACGAAATCCAGGAGTTCGTAGAGTACTCTGGTGAATTGGACAACCTTAATTCCAAAAACTTTGGCGTCATCTCAATGATGACCAGCCTTTTCTATCAATGGTTTGTCGATTTCTAAGTTGTCAGGCTTCTTCCAGGTACCCTATTCATCTTAAACAAACCCGTTCACAGGAGTGATGAAAGAGGATCATGGACTAGGCCTATCAGGGAGGGTTCCAATCGAAGTTGTTTAATATTTTATTGCAATCAGATCCCTAAGTTAGGCTCAAAGCGAAGATTTATTGAATTAGTTTCTAATGATTATGAGAGAAATATTCAATAATAATTGGGATTTTCTTTATCAAAGCTTGTACATAAACTTTTTGAAGAGACTTGCTTAACTCCTTACCACAAATAACTACATATGGGTAAACAAGTTGGAAGAGATGGCCTTAGTCATTTGCTACTTAATGGTAGAAAAAAAGAAGGGAAGATTGAAGTTAAGTGATAGACGACCTACTGCTTAGTAACTCTTGAAATCTCGATTAGATGCTCCCACTTCCCAATTCAGCCAATTAATTCACAAAAGAGCAAATGTAGCAAGCACTTTAACAATTGATGAAGAGGAATGGGAAAGATCAATTAATGATAAAATTTGTTAACTCCGAATATAAGACTGCCTTTAAAACTTCAAGTTACTAAAAATAATTTGAAAAATATCTCTAATTTAAGTTGCTGTTTCTCCAGACCCAATGCTTAAATTACATACTCGAATCATTTAACGATAGACTGTTTATCAATTTTGGGATGGAAAACGGCAAAATTTTGCTTACTACTTGCTCAGCCATCTATTTGGCAAAGAAATATGAGAGTCCCGTCTTCATCATTGCCAAGAATGATCATCTTATACAAATAAATGAACTATAGTTTGAGACTCTTATTCAATATTTCAACCTAAGAGTAAATGTCAATGAACATGAGAATAAAAGTTGATTGTATTACCTTACTCAAAAGGATTTCGAAACCTACTGCGAAGGTCCACTATTTCAAAATCTTTTGGTCCATTCTTCAATTTTAATTGATGATCATGATTGGATTTTGTTTGATGAAGCTGTTCCGTCACTGCTAAACCTTATAGAGCATGTACTTAGAGCAAAGCAACTGATAGCTATGACAGGATCTAGACTATGGATGAAAGAAAAGCAAATAATAGAAACATTTTTTAAAGCAGAGGAAATAGACTTCACAGTAATAAGTTCAATTAATGGGAATAAGAAGCAGCATTTGGTAGACGAAGTAGTAGTCGCAGACGTTTAGGATTACTTCAAAAAGCTTGATTGCATTATTTAAATGAATTCAAACTTAGTACCAATCATCATTGTCGCAAGCTCTTCCTACCAGATGCTTGAGAATTGGTTGAAAAAGTAGAGTAAATAATGTTCGTTAGGAAAGCTTTAACGTGGATGTAGAATTGAGTGTACTTGGAAATTGGTTTATGCACTAGAGATAAACATGGAAAATTTGGCGTGTATATGTTATCTAAGACATAAGATCGAGGGAAAGACATTAAAACTTCTTAAGAGATCGAAAAGAATTGTGAACTTTACTAAATTATGGCTGATATATTTCATAGACTAGTTTAAGATTAAATAGTGGGTAGAGTTGGGACACTCAATAAGAAAGAATTGCGGCACTACCTGGTCTACAGCTAAGGAAATACTAGCACCATTAATTAGCTTATAAGACTAAAACAAGAATAGAAAGACAACGAAAATCATTTTAGACTTCTAAAACTTCATCAAGGATTGTTCACATTGAAACATTGGTTCTTTGCTCAACAGAAAGACAGCTGAATCAGATTTAAGCATCTAAACATGCTTAACATTTGAAAAACGAAAAAAATGGAAGTTTTTCTGATTCTACGACTCCTATTGTCACTGCCATTTCAGATAATTGCGATTAAAAACCAAAGAATCATGAACAGGTGCCGAGATAAAATGTGGAAATGTTGATGACTGCTAGAAGGTTATTCAACTCAATAGAAGAGTAAAGCACAGCATGAAAAGCTTAGATGAACTACCTACTCAATTTTTTAAAAATATTGACCCAAAACCCTTTGATTCTTCGTTATTCATCCCCATTGACGAGCCCAGATTTTTTCCTCGAGCTAATATTAGCATGAACCATAATAAGATAACAGCATCTGATAAAAAGTTGATTCTGGGGAAACGATCTCTAAGGGAGGGTGATCATTCCTTTAATGAACAACCCAATGAACTTGAGATAAGCAGCGACTCTGAAAACTAAAATTCTAAGATGGACATGGAGACATGGATTCAACAGCAATCAAAACCCCAAAACCTTTTCAGTAGTTTGAATGAGTTTTTGATTGATAAAAGTAGACTATTAGTGCATACTTTATTAGGGTTTTAATAGGTTTATGTAGGGGTTTAATGTTTAAATATTAGTAATTTAAGTGAGTATATGCGAGGTTTGGGGTCAGTTTATGACAGTGAGTATATAGATTTATTGTTTAAGTTGCGTTTTGGATGTGATTAATATAATGATCAACTCAAGCCTATCCTTAATTACACGTATATAGCAAGGTTACTCCATAAATCTCCTGCTACTGTTAGGTCTCATTGTCTATTAGCATTGAATTTAAAGAGATAGCAGCTCAATTCTAAGCCAAAAAGACCTCTAAAGTTTTAGCAGCATCATATTGATTATCTCATTAATGATAAGACTCTTAATTACTGAGCTCAGTTCTCTCTGGCCTAGAGAGCTGTGATGTTTCATCGCAATTTCCTGAGCTTCATATCTCTGCTTAATCGATAGCTAACATATATAAAAGGAACGGAATATCTTACAAGACAGTCAATCGCATTAAGAGAGTGATTGACTTTAATGTTCCATTTTATAAGGATAATTTAAATTATATATTTGATTAAATGCAAAGGGCTTAAGAGCATAATATAAAGTTCATACACGCTGATGAGGCAGTATTCACTTTTAATACCTTCATATCAAGGTCTTGGTATAAGAGGTACAGCAACATTGAAGTATATGATTAAAAAGTTAAGGTTTAAACTCATGCAATACTTGGTGGAATAAGCGAAAATAACGGCCTCGAGACTTATGTTATCCATCCTCGCTCAATAAAGACCGAATAATACATTAAGTTCCTACAATAGCTTAGAGATAAGTACGCCGACTAAGAGATTATTCTGTTTGTAGATAAAAGAGTAATATTTTTTCGAATTTTAAAGTTGTAATAAGTTAAATATAAGTTTGAATTCAAGTATATTATTATTATTAATATTTGGGAGCTAGTGATATTTTAAACTAGGCTCTTATTATTATATATATATATATAAATATAGGCTTCCATCACAAATCAACTAGCTAACAAATTTTTAATCTGAGTATTTAAGCCTTTTATTATATTCAATCATTCTTAAGTTTTATTCCTAACTGCCACTAATGGCGAATGAAAAGTCTTAGCCTGTACATCCCAAGTGAAGTGGAGGGCGTGGGTGCTGTATGGCCAGCCCAGTGCCACGACTGCTTATGATGGTGGGACAGGAGGGTCTTCAGCAGGCAACAGTGTAGGGATGGAACAAAGGCATCACATAGTAGTACTCTCCCTTGATTGTCACTCCATTACATTGATCTAAACCCCAAGGCAACCAGAGCAAACCAATGGCTTCGTATCGTCCAACAATCATGCGATCCTCTCTAGCAAGACCTTCAATACTGGGAACTCTTTGGGCCGATGTGAGGCAGCGCTAGACTATGATAGGTACTCCACAGAGCATTTAGCTAAAATAGATAATTTTTGGTGAATAAATTAATCTAATCAACTTTGTTAATGCTTGATTTTAATATTAAAATAAATATATATTTTTAGGTACTCTACCGCATATTTTTATGTATAAACCTGTTTTGCGGTAGAGTACCTTAATTATATTAATTAAATAAAATAAATATACTCTAATATTGCATTACTTTTAACAAAGAATGCATTAAATAAAAAAGTGATATATAATATGATGAGTAAATTAATTATTAAATATAAAAAAATTAAAAATCTTTAAATTCTGCTGCAAAATTAAGCAATTAATTCTGAGTTAAAATTAAAAAATATATTTTATAATTATTTAATGCATTCTTTGTTAAAAGTAATGCAATATTAGAGTATATTTATTTTATTTAATTAATATAATTAAGGTACTCTACCGCAAAACAGGTTTATACATAAAAATATGCGGTAGAGTACCTAAAAATATATATTTATTTTAATATTAAAATCAAGCATTAACAAAGTTGATTAGATTAATTTATTCACCAAAAATAATCTATTTTAGCTAATTGTGAGGAAGAAGAGTATGATGTAGCAACTCCATTTGCGCTGAGACTGTTGGTGTATGCGCAGGGTTTGAAAGAGCAATAGTGAGAGAAGGTCTTATATTCACTGCTTCCTACACATTGATCAACTTCTACTTTCTTGGTATCTGAGCCAGTTCTCATTGGTGCGAAGAAGTCGTATAAGAGCTCTGAAGTGCCAGATTGGGTTGGGACCCCATCGGTTGAGACGCCAACGAGTGCAACTCGCATGGTGACCTACATTAGGATCTTCCAGCCCCCCTAATGGCAAGAGCACTGCATCCCCATCAAAGTCATCTAGATATTAGGAGAATCTGCTAGGCACCCTACACTACAGCATAGAGAAAGGCGCTCAGTCTATAATGGAAAAGGGCAAGAAGCTAAAGAGATCTGATGCTTTAACAGTAATGATCTTCTCTCCATATCCAAAACCATCGGCACTATAAGCGTAAGCCACCGCTTTGGGAAACCCCAATAAGCTTTTGTGAAACAGTGATGCTTGATTATCTCGGCTCCCCGAGGAGATGTCTGAGCCGGAAGTTCCACCGTCGTGAGATTGCTCCCGCTGCGTCGAGTGGTGCCACTGGCCGCCCTCCATTCGAAGATTCGCCCCTTACTTCGACTGCAATACTGGAAGTCAAGAATGTCGAAAGGTCTATGCCGAGACTGGCTGCCAAGAATGACCAAGATAAGACGCTGGAGATTCAGAGACATTTATACTTGATGGCAAAGAGATAAGTATGACCATACTTATGGACAACGACAAGAAATGCAAAGCACATTTGTAAATAGTGAACACCCAGATGCCTTTCAGCAAGGACAATTAGCTAAAATAGCATATTTTAGGTGAAATAATTAAGTAATCAGGATTACTCATTTCTTTTTAATTATATTAATTTTATTATATTTTTAGGTACTCTACCGCATTTGAGCTGTTTTGCGGTAGAGTACCTTAATTATATTAATTATTAAATAAATTAGTTTTAAATGCTTCAAAAAATATAGCATTTAGTTTGTAGAAAAAGTAATATATTAATTAAAAAACAATAAAAGATACGAATAAATAAAAAATATTTCTATATTTAGCAACAAGACTTAATGGTTATAGGTTTATACTTTGTAGAACTTTTTATTATTATAATTTATCAAGAATTTTTAATTAATAAATTACTTTTTCTACAAACTAAATGCTATATTTATTTGAAGCATTTAAAACTAATTTATTTAATAATTAATATAATTATGGTACTCTACCGCAAAACAGCTCAAATGCGGTAGAGTACCTAAAAATATAATAAAATTAATATAATTAAAAAGAAATGAGTAATCCTGATTTACTTAATTATTTCACCTAAAATATGCTATTTTAGCTAAATGCTTATGGAAAACCATGAGCAAAGAAGCAGATAATCAATACCAACGTTTATAGCTCAGGCTCAGGGATTGGCCATTCAAGTAATGGATGTAAGTGAATACACTCTTAACAAACAATCTCTAAATATTTATGCTTATAGAGTACAACATAAACATAACTGATACATCCTCAGTTGGCTACGGAGGTTACGGCATGATCGGAGTTGCTCAAGACATACAATTCGACACAGATTATGTAAACTAAGAGTACTTTAAGATGTAAAGAGACAGTTGAAATATTAAAGACTTTATTAGCATTAAACAGAGGATTACTCGCATAACTAAACAACAATATGCTTAAGTTTTATATATTCTCGCTCTCTATATTTATTTATCAAAACCTTCTCCCAAATTTTAACAATCTTTTAACTTATCTGTCCATAAAACTAAAGACACAAGGAAAGAATATGAAAGGCTAAGCATAACACCTGTATTTAATGTTCCCTACAGTTCTCAGTTCATGGAATTGAATTATATTGGGGGTTATTGAAAGGCCACTACAAGAAACTTCTACTATATCACTTGATGCTCGACTTGAAGATAGATACAGTTGATTTTATTACGAGTGCTGCTAAGAGAGTCTGCGATGATAAAGCTAAAGTATGCGCAAGAGAAGGGAGATTTTGTGTATATAAATAAGTTTTAGATTTAAGCGAATGAATAAGTTTACATATTAAATTTTCCCGTAAGGGATTTGGCTTCTCTTTCTTTTCTTCCTCTTAAGGCTTGCTTGGGCCTATGTTTTTTCTCTTTGTGCCAGCTCCTGCATCTATGTTCATCTCTTCTGGCTTTTATAAATCTTTGAAGAGTCTCTTACTTAATTCATGTTTTACTTGAGACTTTCTCTCTCTGTTTAATTTGCTGCGCTCTTTCATCAAGTATATAGCAGTATCAGGTTTTTCTATAAAGTTAGAAGACTAAGCTTACTTGAGATGAAAGGATGTTTTTAAAGTTCCTACAGCCAGGTATCACTTATTTTAATACTTTGCTTCTCTTTTTCTTCAGGAGAGATGCTGTAGCGTTTCTTATGAGCTTCTTAAATAACTTCATTTAAGTACTCAGGTTTCAGAGTTCCAAGGACACCAAAGAAGAAGTTTCTCTCTGGCAACTTATTTGAGAGCTGTAGCTTTGATGGAAGGTAGATAGCTACGTCTGGATCACTCATAGCATCGTCATATAGGTTTGTCACTGATATTTCAGGGTAGTTAGGGATCTCTATCATCCTAATTTCATTAGACTTAAAAGCTTTTTTCTCTTCACTCAGTAAGGCTTTTAAGAATGAGATTTTAGTTCCCTCCTATGTTGGCAAGAACATTCCAACTATAATGGATTTATTAATCTTACTTAAGAACTTACCTTGCTATACCAAATATCTATAAAGGTCCTCTTTACTTCGAAATTTTCCTATTAAATCTTGAGATTAAATTCTCTTCATTGCATCATTCATAGACTCCATCTTGCTTCCTCTTTCTAGAAATGTTAATGAAATTTAAAATTATGGATATCCATTCTAAGTTTATTAAAATCTTACTACTAAATAGGGATGACCTACTGGAGGTCAACCTTGAAAAGATATGAGGAGAAGCATTGAAAAACTTGCTCCAAGTTTCACAGATTGATTTCCATTTTCATCAATCTATCTCCATTAAATTGCTCCTTATAATGTTTAATTATTTTAGAGGTCCTCCAAATTAAGTTCAAACTTGATTTGGAGGACCTCCTAGAGAAACAAAACTTCATTAGGAGTATTTTAATTTACTAAAATGTATAAAATTCTCATAAAATATGTCAACTTACAGTCTTTTATGGTTAGTTAATTTTCTTTCCTCTCAGCAAAGAATCTACCAGAGTGTCTTATACTCTATTATAATAGTATATCTCGGTAGATTTTATCATTATTATAATAAAATATATCAGCAAACTAAAATGAGCGCTAACCTGTTAAGAAGAGCGGCATTACTTGGGTAAAGTCAATAAAAATTATCATTCCAGCAACCAAGAAAAGTAGAGACCAGAGACGCTTGTACTCAGTGGGAGCCTACTTATGACAACTTTGACCAGTCTAGCTTTGAGATTTAAATATAAGTTAAGTAGGAGGTTATAATAGAAGCTGTGTAAATTGAGGAGGAGGTTAAACAACCCTCCATAGAGCATTAATAAATACCAGCCAAAGTTGACTATTAATGCAAAGAATGCAATAAAGTTTTCCCTTACAAGTCAACTTATAAGAGACACTTGAGAGATATACACAACGATATGCCAAGGTTATATCTCAAGCATTAAAAGAAAGATGGGAAGTATGTCTGTGAGTTCTGTGAGAAGCCATATTCTCATACTAGAGACCTCAAAGTGCACTTAAAGAAAAAGCACAATTAAAGTTTTGTCTTTATTCATGAACCTACAGGGAATAGATTCCTCTAAAAGAGAAGATCAAGAAACCCAGTGGAGTCTCTTCGAGTTGAAGTGTAGAAGTAAGTAAAATGAAGAAAGCAGTCAAGAACTTTCCAGTCTCTGAGATCAATAAAATCATGGTTAAAATAGAGGCAATGAAGATTTTCATATTAAAAATTATTGACTTAGATTCTTGCCTAGAAAGCTACCTCACTCTTGAAGATAAAATAGAGAAGAGAGTCATTACAGATGACTAATATGCTTACAAGATATATCCTTTCAATTACTTCCTTGCTGATGACAAGTTCCAAATGGAATTTGCAAATGAGTATTATGCTCTTTAAAAGGCAAAGTTAAATGAGTACAGGCATATCATCTAGCTTGATGATATTTTACTTGGTAATGATTATTTAGCCTTCAGGCTTTCCTTTATTAGAAATGACTTACAGAGAATTCTTATCTGACAATAGATGTCAGAGATAAATTAGCTAGATAGTTTAGCAGATAGTTGAAGGAATGAAGAGCTTCACAAGCTAGGTTATATTCACAGAGACTTAAAGCCAGAGAACATCATGATGAACTTTCAGCCTCTTAGAGTTTATATTATTGACTTCAACAGAGCTCAAAGAGTGCAAGCCTCTGCATAAGGAAATGTATACGGCACTCCTGGATATTTCCCAGAGAGAGAGGATTGGAGAGATGGAGACACTTAATGGGATATCTGGGCTCTCACAGTAATAATAATAGAGAGCGACATGCCAAGAAACGATTACTTTAGCTGCAGGGTGAGAGATTCTAAGCAGAGAATCAAACAATATCTCGATAAAAATAAAATAAATGGAGGTCTCAGAGAACTTGCATACTCAACTATTATAAAGCCAAGCTAAGCGAATTAACAAACAATAGAAACAATCAAACATCAACTTAGAAAGATAAAATTCAGAGAACTGCCACATGACTCTAAGCTTATGTTTGTGTGAAAATATTTTAAAAACTCGCTTGTTATACTCGCTTAAAATACTAATATTTAAACGTTAAACCCCTACATAAACCCTATTAAAACCCTAATAAAGTATGCAATAATAGTCTACTTTTATCAATCAAAAACTCAATCAAACTACTTAAAGGGTTTTGGGGTTTTGATTAGAAGCGATGAAACTAATGCACTTGCCAATTTTATTTCTGGGTCCTTACTTATTTGACTTCTTGCCTGTGGAACTGGTCTTTCATTCCATCTAATAGCGTGGTCTGAATGAATTAAAGTGCCCGGTGTCAAAAAAGTAACTAACACATAGATGCTAATTTATTTATAGGAGGCAGATTTCAAAGTACATGCAATTATTGGCGTTATAGATATCTAATCTGGACATGACTTAGTTATAAGCAGCGTTTTAAAAGGCACTCGTAACAGCATTACAACATTTGAGTTTGCGTAATGTTTGATGTACATCACGATCTAGAGGTATGAATATAATACATTTTGATTTCTCTTTTAGATTTAAAGTTTTATAAATTAGAATTATCTCTTTTAGCTTAGTAGAGACAGTCTAGGAGGTGACAAGTCATTATATTTTATCATGAACTATCGAATGGTTCTTAATAGGAAAGTGTAGAATAATCCTGAAAAAAGCTACGTTAGTATAACAATACTGGTAAGTTGGAAATCTAGAGCATTATATTAATAATTATTTGAAAGGATTTAAGTTGATTTAAAATTAATCCAATTTGAAATTGAAGTAATTTCATTCTAAAAGCATTTATTCATCAATTATCATCATTAAAATAGCTGGTGGATGTCTCTTAAAAACCTCAAAGAAACGTAAATATGAAGCTCAAATAAGAAAAAGGGGTGGATATAGAACAAGAGAATTACAATGTAGATAAGATCTTGGAAGCTCGCAAAATAGGAAATGAAATGGAATTTCTCATAAGATGGAAAAACTATAATTTAGAGTATGATTTTTGGATACCAGAGTCAAATATTCTTGGAGAGTGGGCAAAGAATGCAGCAGAGGAGTTTCTTAAAGACAAAATGCCTGAGCTCATGGACGTTAAAGTTTATCAATTGAGATGCACCTCCCGATTGAAAAGAGTTAAGAACGAGAGGATAGTAATAACTGGGTAAACAAGGGCTGAAATCTAATAGCATATTGAAGATAAAACCTCGAAAATACCTTTCATTCCAATCTGTCTGCTCTAACCGCAACCAGTAATAAACTCAATATCGGACACTGACGAAGATGTCTATGGATAATCTGAATCAAGCGATAACTATGAGGATGATGATTAGAGCAGATAATCTCATTTAGACGGAGCTCAATAACCATGAGTATGCTCTCCTCAATTATTCGGGTGAATGAGAAAATCGGTGGCTCGGTAAGCATGACATGTTCCAAGACATTAACTATGGCTCGATTGTTGAGTAGACTCGGGAAAAGTTCATTCAAGGAGCCTATAAGTAGATTCTCTAATAATTTTAAGACTACCCGTTTATATTCAGATAAAGTTAAGTAGTTGCCGCACGATGAAAATTTCAAGAACGCGAATTGGCATCCGGGTAAGCTAGATTAAAAGACAATAACTTGCCTTATTACTGCAAGCAACATGGTAGCTGGAGGCCCACTGTTTGATTCTCTAGAAAAGTTTAATGCTTTGTATGAATCAAGAGCCCAAATCTAAAAAAGACGAAATTTAGAGATACCTTGGGAGGAAGGATACTGTTACAAAAACTTGCCATATCTATTCTTCGACCCCAATAAGGATTAATGGTTCAGTCCTATTCTAACAAGAGTGTTTTCTGGTGTAATTCTTAGAAATATGAAAGCTAACATTCATTAGGGATGGTGGGGTCTCTTAGTGATCGAAAACCCAGATAGAAAGTTTATAATCTAAGTATTGATAAGGAACATCGCAAATAAAGATGGCAAAGAGGAATAGTAAAAGCAGTGTCATGCAGCAGTCGTAGTCAAAGATCAAAACTAGTGGTTGCTCATTGACTTGACAGAAGATGGGCCGATTTAAACCACCCCCAACGGAGAAAGGCTAAGTGATTGGTATCAAGGGGTGTTTTACATTGCTATGCTAGCTATTCGTTCAGATAATCCTCCATAGAATAAGGATAAGGCGTTTAAGAGAGAGTGTCAGCGCATCATGAAAGGGGAAACAGTGATAAGACAACGGAAACAGGAAAATTATCTAGAACAGCAGTAAAAGTTGTCGAAAAGATCGGAGAACCATCCCTCACAACCAAGGAAACAAATAGGAGAGAACCAACAAGTCGTCAATACCAGTTAATACTCCCAGGAAATCCAGAGCAGAGTAACTAATCGGCAAGAGAACATATAATAATAGAGACACGGATGCACAAAGAGCATTATTAAAAAGTACTCAAAAAGCCAGGGAAAAGAGGTCGTAAATGCATAATAATTCAAAGAGGACTAAACTCGAGAACATTCTAGCGGAGCATGTGTTGAAGATGTAAAAAACAAAGTTGAAACTCGAGAAGATGTTACACTTCACCTCATTTATTGGAAAATTGGATGTGCTACCGTTTCCCTCTGATGTTCAATAAAAAGTGCAATCAAAACCCCAAAACCCCTTAGTGAGGTTTATAAGTGCTTTGATTTGTAGGGTATAGTTGGGGTCTTATTGGGGTTAGTAGAGAAAACGCAGGTTTTATGTGAATTTTATTAATATTTAATGAGTATTAGTGTTCTTAATTCAAACGAATTTTATTTGCTTGTCTTTGTTATATCTCTGGAATCTTGCTCTCTTATGTGGCACAAGTATGTCATCCAATGTTTACCTTGGATAAGAGGGAGCACTGATTATTATCATCTCAACTATCCTTTTTATTTCCTTGCATACATTTTCTTACTTAATATGCTTTTAAGCTAAACAGATTGATTATTTTTCAAATTTTGTACCAAAGTAAGCCATACTTTCCATATCACTCTCTAATATAATAGCTCCGATTGCCCATACATCCCACTAAACAGAGCCATTAGTCCATTTCTCTCTTATTGGGAAGTATCCTGGTGTCCCAAGAACCTTTGCTAAGGTTACTATCTCTTATCTTAATGCTCTTTTGAAATCTATAACAACTACTTCTAAAGGGCAGAGGTTTATCATAGCATTTTCTGGCTTCAAATCTCTATGAACATATCCAAGTTCATGCAACTCCTTGACACCTTATATCATATCTGATTGTATTTCATTCAAATCATCTGGGTATCTGTTATGATTCAGATAATCTCTCAGAGTCATTTCATATTTCTTAAGCCTTAATGCGATATAACCGTAGCTTAAAATGACACCATTTAGCTTAAGCAAGTTCTTGCAATCTCTTCTCTAAGCCTCTCTAAGAATCATGTATTCGTTAGCAAACTCATTTTGGTACTGCTCATTCTTAAGTAGATAGCTGTAAGGATACACCTTGTATGCATAGTCATCAATTACAATAAGTTTTGGTTTTGCAGTAACGCTTATTTGCAAATAGTTATCAATACAACTGCTAATATCAATTGCATTTAATGCAGGTATGTTCAGAGCTTTGGCTTAGAAGCATGCTAATATAGTGTTTCCTACCGGTTGATTCATCAATTCATGCAGCCTCTATCTCTTGAGTCTCTCCTGTTAATCTCTTTATGACTCAATAGTATTTGATTTTCTCTTGGCAGGTATAAGCTTTTATGTTTCTTTATCTTGAATCAAGAATTCGCTTAAGTGATGCTTTTGCATATGTTTCTTCACTTTTGCTGAATGGGTATAGGACTTCATGCAAGTCGTGCATTAATACCTGCCATCCACCTTATCATGCTTGAAATAAATCTTCGCTTTACCAGAATGTATTTCTTTAATATGCCTCTTCAAGCTTCACTCAGTTAAGAAGAAGTTTTAACAATCATTGCATTCAAAGTGTTTTTATTTTTCAATTTGTTGCTGTTCTTTTAGCTCCTCAACATATTCAATTTATGTTTAAAGTCCTCTCTCTGTTCTCCCCTTCTAGTTAGATACTTCAATTTTGAAGACCTCTGCTTCAAACTCAAGAGCTCTTAACTCTACTTCCCTCTCAATATAAGTAACTTCTTGCTTTTTTGTGGTGCCAAAGTTTAGCTATGATTAACCATTGCCAAGAGAGATTGCTTTACGATTTAAGTTAGCCGCCATGTTTAAATTCAAATTTAAATTTGTATTATAAAGTTTAATAACCTCTCTAGTTATAGTAACTATGTATAGGAGTTGGCACTGCAGCACTAATGGTTGATATTGAAGTGTTAGAGCTCAAATTTATACTTAGTTTATAACTATAATTTTTCTTATTTTATGCTTAATATTTTTAATTTTGGTACTAACTTAGATAATATTCAGGTTGGTACTGGTACCAATTGGGTTTTGAACCATTTTGAACTTTTCCATTAAAACCTCATTAGTTTAAAACTAGGTACTAATTAAGTTTTGGTACTATTAAATTGGTACCAATTAAAATTAAACGGGATTAGTACCAGTACTAATTAAATTTAAACAAATTTAGTACTAATTTAATGGAACTAGATTGATAAAAATGGAGCTCCATCTCTGCAGTTTGTTACAGCTTCTGCCAGCTTTCTCCACGTATCCTTACCAGGTTGACCTCCTATAAGATGCCCATATTTAAACTAAGATTTTTAACAGTAGGATCCAGAACTCTATATATTAAAATTTGAAATTCAATAACAAGAGAAGGAACAAGGATGGAATCTATAGGTACTGCAATGAAGAGGGTTGAAGCTTAAGAAATATTCTCAAGATTTAGAAGCAAGGAAGATCTCTATCGATACCTCACTTAGCATGGTAAGCATGTGACATATACTTAATATATGCTATAGTGGGTTTATTCCTTCCAACGATGGAAGGTACCAAAATTTCATTCTTAAAAGCTATACTCTGCGATGAGAAGAAAGCCTTCAAAAACAGTGAAATAAAGTTGATAGATATACCAAACTACCCAGAGATTTCAGTTACTAATCTCTACGAGGATGTGATGAAAGATGAAGAGTTGGTAGTTTATCTTCCTACCAAGAAACAACTCTCTAACAAGCTTCCCGAAAGGAGCTTCTTCTTTGGAGTTCTTTGCACTTTAAGAGAGAGTTCTCTTAGAGAGATCATTGAATAAGCTCACAAAAAACGGTACTCTATTTCTCCTGAAGATTAAAAGAAGTAAGGCATACTAATAAGCGAGACCTGGCTCGCTGAGCTTAAGAAGCATCCATTCCTCTCTCGTAAGCTTTTATTCATAACTTTGTAGGGAAACCTGGAACTGGTATATTCCTAATGAAAGAGCATGCGAAGGTTCACAGAGAGAGAAAGTCATAGACTATTTATGAAGTGAGCAAGAGACTTTATAAAGATGTTTAAAAGCCAGAAGAAATGAACATAGATGCAGGAGCTGGCACAAAGAGAAGAAATTTGGGCCCAAGCAAGCCATAAGAAGAGGAGAATAAAGAAAAGCCAAACCCCTTTATGGGTTAGTTTAATATGTGAACTTATTCATTCATTTAAATCTAAAACTTATTTATAAACATTCATTCTTCCTTCTCTCGCACAAACTGTTGTCTTTTCTATGCTTACCCTCTTGCAGCTACTCTGAATCAAGTCTACTGTATCTATAGGCAGGTCATGCATTAGGTGATATAGCAGTAGTTTCTTGTAGTGGGTCTTGATTTAACTCCAGTAGAATTCAATTCCATTAAATTAAGGGCTGTAAGGAACATTGTATACAGGAGTAATGTTTAACTCTTCATAAGCTTTCTTAGACTCCTTAGTCTTATGAACTGAGAGGTTGTCAACAAACAGGATGATCTCTAATCGTTGTATTTATCTCTCAGCTTATGTAGGAACTCTATGTACTACTCTCGCTTAATAGAGCGAGGATGAATAACATAACTTTCTAAGCCAGAGTCTTCACTAATACCTGCTAAAATTGCATGGGTTACAACCTTTCCTTTCTAATCGTAGACTTTTATATTATCATACTTCTTATACCAAGATTTATTAATAAAGGTGTTGAAGGTAAACACAGCTTCATCAGCGTGTATGAACTTGATGTTATTTTCAATAGGCCTCTGCATTTAATCATATATATAGTTTAAATTATTACTATAGGATTGCACTGTAAAATCAATCACTCTCTTCACTCTGTTGACAGTCTTGAAAGTAATACTATTTCTTCTATAAATGTTGGCTATAGTTTATGGAGAGATACGCATGTCAGGAAACTTGCGATGAAACATGACAGCTCGCTAGTCTAGTGGAAAGTGTGCCAATACTTTAAAGTCTTCGAATCACAGAGGTAGTCAATATGGTGCTGTGAGAACTTTTATTTTCTTGCAGGATGCTTCATGTGCCTGAAGTATAATGCTAAACTGCTAACAAGCAATGATACCTAACTGTTGAGGCACTCTTGCACAGGAGCTTTGCTATAGCTGTATAATTCATTACTGGTTTGACTTAGTCTATATTAATACTCGTACCATATCTCAGCTTAAGCAGTAAATCTAAATATTTCTCATCATAAATAGACCCTAGATTTCGCTAATTTCTATTTCTCCTTTTGCAAATTGGCCTAATTTCTCTACTAACCCCAATAAGACCCCAACTATACCCTACAAATCAAAGCACTTATAAACCTCACTAAGGGGTTTTGGGGTTTTGAATCTCCAGAAGAAGAGAGTGAGATAGTATAAGCTGCCCATTCTTGGGTTGTGATTGAGGTTTCAAGAGCGAAACTGGCCCATTTTAAAACATTGATAATTGCAGATGGAAGGCAACAAAATTAAGAAGAGCCGCTTATTGTTTGAGATGACCTCAACACAGACTGGGTGGAGAAGAAATTCCAGAAGGTTATACTTTCAATCTAGGAATAGCTCTTCAGCTTCACAATCAAGATGTTTAATGAGAACCCCTTCATCCCCTAATCCCTAGTTAATAACATCAAACGCATTATCTCTAAGACTAAAGCCACTGAGATTTAGCGGCGCTATGAATAAGAAATAAAGCTAGAATAAGAGAATATCAAGAAGGACAATGACCCTCGGGTGGCATCTGCCGAAGCAAAAACTTGTTACCTGAAAATAATTAAACTGATTAATAAACTATGAGTAATGCCTATTAAGTGTAATTAATTAATAAATAAAAGTAAGTATTTCAAATTTCCTTTCACTTTATTTCAACATCTTTATAGTAAATAGCATAATAATTTTATAACTATAATTTGTAAATAGACCTTAAAATATGATTATTATTAGTATAATAATATCAATAAAAAAATTTAGTTATTAGATAAAATGTAACAATTCAAGTAATTCATTTATTTCAACACAAAATAGCAATATTTTTAATTTAGCATCAATTTAATGAATAAAAAACATTAGCTTTTAAGTAAACTTTTTAAACGAATAAACTAAAAATAAACCAAAATGCTTAAAACAATTCTTTGAAAGATTGAGTTCACTTTCAAGATTAATTAGCTAAGAAAAAACAACAGAGTTTAGAGCAATATTTAAAATAAATTTTATTAATATATTAAACACGCAAATTATAAACATCTATATATCTGTGATGGGAAGAATGCCATTTAAATAAATGTATGTAAAATTATTAAATAAAATGATAATTTAATTTTAAAGTGAATTAATTAGAATTCATTGATAATTATGGAAAAACGAATCACATTCGCTAAAATATTGATTATTATATTTAAATTTCATTTTTATCAAATTATTAGAGATAATTAATTAAATTATAAATATAAAATTAATGCCAAAAAATAAATAAAAATTTTCAACCATTTAAGAATAAGTATAAATATTTAAGATAAATTAAGTTAAATTAGAATTTTAATTGGATTTTTTAGCTTTTAATTTTTAAAAACAAAAATAACAACATTTTATTTAATAAGTAAAAATTGTTATATCATAAACCAATCATGTGTGTAAATATTATTTGAGTCTGATTAAATTTAATTAAAGCCAATATAAATTTATTTTTAAATAAAATGATCTTAATTGATATATTCGTTCTGAAATGGCTTATAAGGATATATACACTTAAATTTTTTAAAGAAACAGCAAAATTATTTTAGGATTATATTTGATTTAGAAAAAATATATTAAATTAGAATTTTAAAATCTATTCATTTTAGATAGCTTTTGAATTTAAATTCTAAGGCAATGATATTTTTATAATAATCAATATTTAGAGCGCTTAGAAATAGTTGAATGCTTTTCCATGGAAAAGCATTCAAAAAAATAGGATAGAGCTCAAAATCAAATTATCTTCGTTTTTAAATTAAAAAATATAGCAATAAGAAAAGTTAAAATAAAATTGCAGGATCTAAAATCAAATTTATTGAAATTTGAGTTCTAAGTATCATTTAAATAGATAAATAAGATGATTTTAATAAAAAATCAAAAGTAAGTAATAGCCAAATGTTTAACACTAAAATTTAGTCTCGACACCTATAATTTGTATCAATTTATTATCATTTCTCCATTATTTCTTAATAACTCGATACTACCATCATCTATTCAGCCTTTTTTCTTGCTAAAATCACATAAAAATGACGGCTTTATCTTTAATTCTTTGCTTTTATTGTATCTTGATAATATGGCTATAGGAGAGAGATCAAAGATTATAATAATCACAGTTTTAAAATTTTCAAGTACGCAAATAAATCAGTAAAAATATCTTTGTGAATAAAATTCTTTAATAATGGTGGTGCCTGGATATGATAATATGAAATTTAAACGTGAATAATTTAAAAACATAAATGTTAAAAAAAGACAATGACTTTATTGAAATTATCAATAGACAGATGCACTTTAATGGTGTATTAAGCAAATTTTTACATAAGTTTTTTGTTTTTCTAAAAGACTTTACATGGATCATTTAAATATTCCTATTAGATTTGATTAATAATTTTATTTATATATCTATTTTTTCAATTACAAATGAAGTATTTTATCATTAAGAAAATATGATTTTTCATACTTTAGTATTTAAGTAATCTTCCAAGTCTTTTAATCATTTCTAACTTTTTCATTTTCTTCAAATGTAAACCTCTTCATCTATTCGATATTAGCATTAATAACAGATACAGTTTATAATATAAACACAAAAGTTATTTTTTTAAAGTTTAGAAAGGAAGAAAATAAACTACCACTATTTGATAAATTTTAAAGATAAAATTTGAAAATAAATTCTGAAAAATTTCTATTTTTACAATAATTAGAATTTGAGTAATTATTAATTTATGAAGATATTTTCAGATTGGTGACAGAAAGGGTCCGTGTCTGACGGCTTTCTAATATAGCTTTTTATCATACTCAGGCCTTCTGTGGGTACGGAGGGGCAGAGTCCATTGTATAAAGGGCATTTAGGTTTGGTTCAAACTATCAGTTCCTATGTCCTTCTGAGAGACTGTACATTAACGGTTTCTTGCCATAGATGAGATTCTTGGAGTGGATTTTGCTTCCTATGTGATAATGAGCAGTATGAAGGTTAGAACTAGAGAATCCAAAGATAAAATATTTCTCCTCCAATGGGGACTGAAGCTACAACAGCGAAAGGACAGACTAAATTCTCAGGAGCGGTAGACCTAGAAGCTCATTTTTAGCGATCTTTAGCAGAGCTAAATCTTGTAGACTCTGAGACCACATCCTTAAAGTCGACTATGTGCATACATTGTCATTACGAGTGGAGGTGATACTGAAGCTGATCAATATTTTACAGAGATTTATGTCTTCATGACAGCCTCGTCATTTCATTCTGAGATATTTCACAACTAGATTTCTGGTTTGATTTATTATTAAAGAGTGATATGTTAAAATTAATTTGAGATTACTCAATATTCTTTCCTTAAAGATTTGAGTCCTCCTGTACTGCCTGAGTATTTATTAAGGGATTTACTTGCTTAAAAGCTTGGTTTATTGGTCTCTGAAAATTAATTGTTAATATAATCTTGAGAAAATTAGCTGGCACTTTTGACGTACTTAAATCCAAGTTTAAATAAAAATTTGAATTCCAAAATTATTCTTGAGTGACACCAGTCATTTATTTGATAAACAGTGTTAGTTTGAAGAAAAATTTAATTGTAAAATACAAAAATCTACGATAAAAGTGGATAGTGAATGAAAAAATGTTCCCAATTTAGATAAATTTATTTGGTATTTACTTTTAGCAGTTGACTATATTATTAATAATTACTCTTTTACACTTAAAAATTATTATTTTATGACTTATAAATTTATAAAAATATAGATTAGTTTGATGAATAGTATGGATATTTAACCTTAAACTAATAAATTCCTTTATTACATCCGGAATAGGTCAAAATTAAAATACACACACTTACAGATTAAATTTGACTTATTATTGAAGCATCGGAGAAATGTAGTTTCTATTCATTTATCTATAAATTTACCTACTTACTCTTTTAGATATAATTGAGGGATACACTTATTGATGCACTAAATAATCTGAGGCAGTAAGTTATTTGAGGAATCATATTTTCAATATTATTATAATTAATTTTAGGTGATAAATAGATAAAGAACAATCAATTACTTAATAAGAAACCATTTTTGCAAAAAATATATCGACTTTAGCATCTTGCCCAGATTAATTCAATTATGCCCCATTAAAATTATATATTTATTCTGAAAGAACAATAAAAAATATGTCTATTTTAAAGCTAACATTATCCCTTTTACTCCGATACCTGTATATAACTAACTTAAAAAATATTGAAAGCTTGAGCTATTCTCAAATTTATAAAATATTATTAAAAATTGTTTTTAAACTCTACTTAATTAATAATAAGTAAATTTGATGTCTTGAATTATAATATAATTAAAAAATTACAAAAATATTATTGAGTGAAACTTTTGTCAAATCTTAAGATTTTTCTACAAGAATTATGAGAGATTATAATATAAGAATTCCTTTCTCACTATGAAGATTATGAGTCTCGAAAAAACAACTAGAAGAGGATTCTCACCTCCTTTTTTATGCTTAAAGCAGTAAGTTGAGGATCATTCCACCAATACCATTTTCATTAATAAAATATCCTTCTCCTATTTTCAATACCAGTCTTATTAAGAATATGATGGGAAGATATAAAATACTATGATCCTTTGAGCATCGGGGAGAATTTCTAAGACATTTTATCAATTGACAAGATCTATGGATTTAAAAAATGGCATAAAATAGATACAATTTACATTAAAAGCAAAGATGCAGGTAGCAGTCACTAATAAAATGTTAATAGATGAAATTCGATATTCTGATAAGATTAGGAGATTTTTAAAATGTAATTTAAATGACTAATTTTTCTTTTAGAAGATTGTGGAATTGATTAACTAATTCTCGAGTCGAATGCATTCCTAAAAAAATATTATTTTAACCTTTGAAGTAAAAATATTATATTTACTTCTTCAATGTATATGGATTTTTAATAGGAATCTAAATGACTCTTCATAAAATATCTTTAAGATGATTTATATAAATTAATCGAGAATTTATAAATTAAATAGAAATTAATTATAAGAAAATGGAAACTTATATATGATCACGAAAGTAGAGCCTTTATGCACTTAAAAAGAATGTAAGTTGCAACTAATATATCTTAATTTTTTTTACAGAAGCCCAAACTAGGTAAGAGCAGTAGAGGCAACAGGACAGACATTTCATAGTAGAACCTCAATAAAAGACTAAGGAACTTTAGTATGAAAAAATTGAGATAAAAGTGAAGGAGTTTGTAAACAATTTAACTGTTATCAAATTTCCATTTTTTACTTCTAGTGAAAAGTTATGTTTTAATCGTTTTTATTATTCTTATAGTCATCTATTTTTCACTCTATTTATTGTCATTAGTTTCTTATTAGAGTAATTTACACTTTTCAAACATCAATGAATAGTTGTAATATAAAAATGAAGGAGTTCACTTTGGAAAGAAAGGTCTTAATTATCTGAAAAATAAGTGATGAGCTCTTCATATATTTACAGCACTGTAATAAAATACAAACTCAAAACTCCTTACTTTCCAAGTTACATAGAATGGAGAAAGTCTTCCAAGTGATCAGGAAAATGCTATACCCTCGTTTTATATAAAATATATAGACAAGTAATACTCGATTTCATTTTTATATCGATTTTATTTGATGAATAACTGAATTTGTGAATACTTTTAACCAAACTATATTTATTGATCTCATGCTATACAAATATTAATAACAGAAAAAAATTACCTTTTAAATATTTCTAACGTTTTTAAATAACATTTTGAATTATATGTTCAAATTATATCAATACATTTTTGATTAACTCTTTGCATAATATATAATTTATTTGCTGATTTAGACATATTATAAAATTATTAAATTATCATTTTAATCAATATGTAACTTTCAGAAAGCAAATCTATTAAGTTTATATTTTTAGAGCATTGAAATAAAAAGCAATTTAATTTGCGAACTAACTTTGGAACATGATAAGATAGTTTAAGCTCTTTACATGGAATCCCAAATCCTTAGTGCTAGTACTAGGTACCACTTTATTCATTCAATCAAGTCGATTTCGCCAGTTATCTCTAGCTTACATGATCTTAGTCTTATCACCTATAATTTAATGTCATTATCCAGCTTGCACATATCGCATTCTGTTCAACCAAACAGTGGATAAGAAGAAGACTCTTATTAAGATTAAAACTAAGGGAGCTATTCAATTAATTAATCACAAAAGATGATAAATAATTGAAAGTCAGCAGCAAGAGATTCAATAAAATAAGGTATCTAACCCTCAAATTTGTTTCAACTATATTATTGATAACTTTTTCCCTAATGACGTCACATTCTGATAATTTCTGACCAGCTAAAATGACCTTAAGGAAGGCACTAATAACGGGAATCTTCCTTAATACTAGAGAATTAAACCCTATAAAACATATGGGAACATTTTAAGAATCAAAACCCAAAAAACCCTTAGTGGGGTTTATAGGTGCTTGGATTTGTAGGGTATTGTTGGGGTTAGGAGAGAAATTTGGTCAATTTACAAAATGAGAAATAGAAATTAGCGAATTTAGGGTCTATTTATGATGAGCAACATTTAGATTTACTGCTTAAGCTTAGGTATGGTACAAGTATTAATATAGACTTAATCAAACCTGTAATGAATTAAGCAGCTTTAGCAAAACTTCTGTGCAAGAGTGCCTCAACAGTTAGGTATCATTGGTTGTTGGCTGTTTAGCATTATATTTCAGGCACTTGAAAGCATCCTGCAAGAAAATAAAAGTTCTAACCGCATCATATTGACTACCTCTGTGATTCGAAGACTTTAAAGTATTGGGCACATTTTCCACTAGATTAGCGAGGAGTGATTTTTCATCGTAAGTTTCCTGACAGCGTATCTCTCCTTAGACTATAGCCAACATTTATAGAAGAAATGGTATTTCTTTCAAGACTGTCAACAGAGTGAAGAGAGTGATTGATTTTACAGTGCCATTTTATAGTAATAAATTAAACTATATATATGATTAAATGCAGAGTGCTATTGACAATAACATCAAGTTCATACACGCTGATGAAGCTGTATTTAAATTCAGCACCTTTATAAATAAGTCTTGGTATAAGAAGTTTGATAATATATAAGTCTACGATTAGAAATTTAAGGTTGTAAACCATGCAATTTTAGCAGGTATTAGTGACGATTCAGGTTTAGAGAGTTATGCTATTTACCCTCGCTCTATTAAGCGAGAGTAGTATATAGAGTTCCTACATAAGCTGAGAGATAAATACAATGATTAAGAGATCATCCTGTTTGTTTACAACCTCTCAGTTCATAAGACTAAGGAGTCTAAGAAAGCTTATGAAGAGTTAAACATTACTCCTGTATACAATGTTCCTTACAGCCCTTAATTTAATGGAATTGAATTCTACTGGAGTTAAATCAAGACCCACTACAAGAAACTGCTGCTATATCACCTAATGCATGACTTGCCTATAGATACAGTAGACTTGATTCAGAGTAGCTGCAAGAGAGTAAGCATAGATAAGACAACAGTGTGTGCGAGAGAAGGAAGAATGAATGTTTATAAATAAGTTTTAGATTTAAATGAATGAATAAGTTCACATATTATACTAACCCATAAAGGGGTTTGCCTTCTCTTTCTTCTCCTCTTCTTATGGCTTGCTTGGGCCCATATTTCTTCTCTTAGTGCCAGCTCCTGCATCTATGTTCATTTCATCTGGCTTTTAAAAATCTTTATAAAGTCTCTTGCTCACTTCATGAATAGTCTATGACTTTCTCTCTCTGTGAACCTTTGCATGTTCTTTCATTAGCAATATACCAGTTCCAGGTTTCCCTACAAAGTTATGTGTCAAAGCTTACTAGAGAGGTATGGATGCTTCTTAAGCTCCGCAAGCCAGGTCTCGCTTATTAGTATGCCTTGCTTCTTTTAATCTTCAGGAGAAATAGAGTAGCGTTTCTTGTGAGCTTCTTCAATGATCTCTCTGAGATAGCTCTCTCTTAAAGTGCCAAGAACACCAAAGAAGAAGCTCCTTTCTGGAAGTTTGTTAGAGAGTTGTTTCTTGGTAGGAAGATAAACTTCCAACTCTTCATCTTTCATCGCATCATCGTAGAGATTAGTGACTGAAATCTCTGGGTAGTTTGGTATTTCTATCAACTTAATTTCATTGTTTTTGAAGGCTTTCTTCTCATCACAGAGTATCGCTCTTAGAAATGAGATTTTGGTACCTTCCATCGTTGGAAGGAATAAACCCACTATAGTATATGATTAAGTATATGTCACATGCTTACCATGCTGAGTGAGGTATCGATAGAGATCTTCCTTGCTTCTAAATCTTGAGATCATTTCTTAAGCTTCAACTCTCTTCATTGCAGTATTTATAGATTCCATCCTTGCTCCTTCTCTTGTTATTGAAATTCAAATTTTAAAATATAGAGTTCAGGATCCTACTGTTAAAATCTTAGTATTAAATATGAGTATCTTATAGGAGGTCAACCTGGTAAGGATACGTGGAGAAAGTTGGCAGAAGCTGTAACAAACTTCAGAGATGGAGCTCCATTTTTATCAATTTAGTTCCATTAAATTAGTACTAAATTTGTTTAAATTTAATTAGTACTGGTACTAATCTGGTTTAATTTTAATTGGTACCAATTTAAAGTACTAAAACTTAATTAGTACCTTGTTTAAACTAATGAGGTTTTAATGGAAAAGTTCCAAAATGGTTAGAACCTAATTGGTACCAGTACCAACCTGAATATTATCTAAGTTAGTACCAAAATTAAAATATTAAGCATGAAATTAGAAAATTTATAGTTATAAACTAAGTATAAATTTGATCTCTAACACTTCAATTCAACCATTAGTGCTGCAGTGCCAACTCCTATACATAGTTGCTATTACTAGAGAGGTTATTAGAGCTTTATAATACAAATATAATTTGATTTTAAACATGGCGGCTAACTTAAATCGTAAAGCAATCTCTCTTGGCAATGGTTAATCATAGCTAAACTTTGGCACCACTAAAAAGCAAGAAGTTATTTATATTGAGAGGGAAGTAGAGTTAAGAGCTCTTGAGTTTGAAGCAGAGGTCTTCAAAATTGAAGTATCTAACTAGAAGGGGAGAACAGAGATAGGACTTTAAACATAAATTGAATATGTTGAGGAGCTAAAAGAACAGCAACCAATTGAAAAATAAAAACACTTTGAATGCAATGATTGTTAAAACTTCTTCTCAACTGAGTAGAGCTTGAAGAGGCATATTAAAGAAATACATTCTGGTAAAGCGAAGATTTATTTCAAGCATGATAAGGTTGATGGCAGGTATGAGTGCACGACTTGCATGAAGTCTTACACACACCCAGCTAAAGTTAAAAGACACATGCAGAAGCATCATTTAAGCGAGTTTTTAATGTAAGATTAAGAGATTTAAAAACTTATACCTGCCAAGAGAAAGTCTAAAACTCTTGAATCTTTAAGAGAGTAGTAAGAAAAGCTCAAGAGGCAGAAACGATATGAGTCAATGATTCAACCTGCAGGCAATACATTTTTAGCATGATTCTATGCGAGAGCTATGTATTCCTGAATTTAATGCTGTTGATCTAAGCAGATGTATAGAAAACTACTTGAAAATAAATGTGCCTAGGAAGGTAAAACTTATAGTAGTCGATGAGGTTGCATAAAAGGTATATCCTTTCAGCTATATCATTAAGAATGAAAAGTATTAGAATGAGTTTGCTAACGAATATATCGTTCTTAGAGAAGCTTAAAAAAGAGATTGTAAGAACTTGCTTAAGCTAAACGGTGTTATTTTAGGCTTTGGGTTCATTGCACTAAGGCTTAAGAAATATGAAATGAATCTAAGAGACTATCTATATCAAAACAGATATCCGGATGATTTGATTGATATACTTTCAGTTATGATTAAGGGTGTCTAGGAGTTGCATGAACTTGGATATGTTCTTAGAGATCTAAAGCCTGAAAATGTGAAGCTCAACCTCTGTCTTTTAGAAGTTGTAGTTATCGATTTAAATAGAGCCTTAAGGTAAGAGATTGTAACATTAGCAAAGGTTCTTGGGACACCAGGATACTTCCCAATCAGAGAGAAGTGGACAAATGGCTCTGTTTAGTGGGATGTATGGGCAGTTGCTGCTTTCATATTAAAAAGTGACATAGAAGCATGTCTTACTTTGGTACTAAGCATGAAAAACAATCAATTAGCTTAGGTTAGTAGCATATAAAGTAAGAAGATGTCTGAGAAGAAATAAAAATCATAGTAGAGATGATAATCGTGAGAGGTCCTTCATATCCTAGATAATCCTTAGAAGACATACTTGAGCCACTATAGGGAGCTAGATTCAAGAGATACAGCAAAGACAAGCAGATTAAATTTGTTTGAACAAAGTACTCTAATACTCATTAAATATTGATTAAATTCACATAAAACCTGCGTTTTCTCTTCTAACCCCAATAAGTCCCCAACTATACTCTACAAATCAAAGCACTTATAAACCTCACAAAGGGGTTTTGGGGTTTTGAATGTTCCAAAAGCTCGAGCTTCTGAGATACTTAAAGAAAAGATGCCAGCTCCTGACTCAAAACTTTCAATCACGTGTCCAAAGGTAGAATGAGACCCCTATTTTGAGAATCCCTTAAAATGTTATTTGGTAAATTAAGCACTTAAAATAAAAAGAAATTTATTCCTTAATAAAAATCAGGATCTTAAATATTAAATTTTGAAGCCTTGAATCAAAGATGCAACAAAAATAAAAATGAAAAAGAATTGAAAAATAAATTAATAACAATTAATACTCACTATTATAATGTTAACTATTTTTTAATAAATTAAAGATATACTATATCGAAATAGAGAAAATGTTTACAATATCTTTATAAATATGAATTCTAATACAATAAAAATGAAAGTACATTTATTATGATTTTTAATTATTTGATAATATTATCTTGCCCAAACTTAAATGATAAAGATATGTGAAAGCATATTAAATTCATTAATTAATTTTAACAATAATTTGAGTATTATTAAAAATGCTCATTCATTTGTATTTTATTAGAAATAATTAAATACATTATAAATATTTTCTCTTTCGACACAGTGTAGCTTTTAAGTTATTTAAAAATATTTAACATTTAAATATTGTGGATTAATAATTTATATTAAAATGGATTTTTCAATTCTTTCTCAATAAACGAACTTATAGACTTGGAAATCAACAACATGAAGAAACCTCACTATACCAATATAATTTTTAAATAAATATGACTTAGATCATTCGACAGTCATTGAAGATCTCCTAGAGACCAGACCCATTATAAATTTCTTCAAAGATACCTTGGTTATACAAACTATTACCAAGTTTAACCAAGTAGGCCTTGACTAATCATTGGTCTCCAAAAGAGAAGATAAAAATTTTGAATACGTTGCCCAATAGTGTAAACCATATTCCAATAAGGAATACTTTAATGCATTTATATCATAAGCCTCAATCTCCTCTGAGAAAGTAAAACAACCTTACAATTTAAGTTCAACTAATCGAATTATTCTCAAAATTAGATGGCCCATAAGTAAAAATTGGATAAGAAACTTTCAACATAATAGCCTTTGTATTGAGTGTTTTCTACCTATTATTATTTAAAGAATGCACAAATTGTAAATAGAAATTTCTTATGTTATAAAACACTTCTAAAATTTCTTAGTAATTTATGCTATAAAACAATGGAAATAAAATTAAAAAAGATTTATTATATTTCTACAAGAATAGTAGAATTCTAGAACAAAAGAATGCAAGAATGAATCCGACTTAATGAAAAGTTAATAATTATTTATAAAGATTGTTTGTTATAGCTTTGAAAGGGTTTCTTACCTTAAATTTAAAAATACACTCATAATTCTTTGATTTCTAGATGAAAGTTAATTATTATCATTATAAACGTCTTATGCTTTATTTCCAACATGAAAAATCTATCAATTTTTAACAGTTAAATCTCATATTATTCTTGATTATTGTTTAAGCAAAATTCAATCATACAAAATCAAAGAAATTAAATTATGTTATGAACCTCGGTATTATTTATTAACTCAAACTATTAATCAAATGATAAATGAATCAATGATTTATATAAACTAACACATAAAGTTAGATAAAGCTTATTTTAGTTTTAATCGTTTCTATCGACTGACAGCAATGATTCAAGCTCTATCTAATCTTAGTAAGCCAAGCAATTACATATCCTTTCATTTGACTATTAAGATAAGCTGGATTATATTAGTAAGACTCTTAAATAAGTAGACAATGAAAGAATTAATGACCATTATTTATATACTTTTTGCAATGCAGTATATTGAGAAATTTCTCAACATTAAGTGTCTTTATTACATCTTATTATAAGTCTACCATAATAATTAAAATTCATAGATTTATACTAGTCATTGCGATATAAGCGATATCACAAGCGAAACTAAGAATCTGTAGTTGATTATTTGCTATAAACTTTGTTAAAAGTCATTAAAATGAATGGAGTTATATGCCGCGTTATTAAGACACGCATATACTAAATGAATGTAGTCCTTTATCATGAAATCAATCTCAATGTAGCAATGAAATACATTATCCAAGATTTAAGCCCCTTTGAATCACAAGTAATGGCAAAATAATTGTAATCTTTTCACTTGGGCCCTATAATAATTCTCATATTATTTCAGAAACTTCAATATTTTTATATCGAATATTTTCAAGACCTGGATAAGATGGTATTGTATGTAAATACATCATATTCAGCATGAATGTACTTAATATTATAATATTTAGTCCTCTGCATTTAATTGTTTACTTAATTTCAAATTATTGTATCAAAGAAATATAAAAGTGTAAAACGAGATAGGATGAGCCAGTATATCATTGACCTATCATAAAATAACTAAAATGACTATAATTCTAGAATTTTAAGTTTATCATAGGCTTATAATTAAGCTTCTATCTAATTAAATCAAAAACTAATTTATCTCTAAAAAATTACAGGTAGTACACTAATTAATCTGATAGTTGCAGAAAATTTTGAAGTACCATTTCTTTGGGTTTGTAATTTAGAATAAGGGGGGGGAAGTTTCCTGCCCCAAAATTTTATATGCACCCAAGGGGGGAAGTTTCCTGCCCCCAAAAAGGTAGTTTCCTGCCCCACAAATAAAAATATGTAATTTTTATAGTTTTCAAAGAATCTTTATCATCAATTATGATGTAGTTTTTTTTAAATTTAGCTTCAAATATCATTTCTACCTTGATAATCAATTTAAAATTTAATGAAAATTACATTAATTAATAAAAAAAACACTTATTTTAGCCTTGTCAGTAATATATAATTTGATAAAGAATAATTATGTACCTTGAAAATTATATTATAATAAATGTTGTATAGTACATGGTTATGGTAATTGAAATTGAAATTTATTTGTTTCTATTAAATTTATTGCAAAAACATAAAATTTAATGTTGGGGGCAGGAAACTACCTTTTGGGGCAGGAAACTTCCCCCCCCCAGAATAAGTTAGAGTTAGTCACAATATTTTTCACAACAGAATAGAAACTGAAATAGTAAATCGATATACTCACTGCCATAAATATACTCCAATCAACGCATATATTTGCCCCTTAGAATACATTAATTGAAGCCTTAAATTGATAAAACAAATGAAGTGGTATTAGGATTTTAATCTAATCAATATTCTATTTTTAAGTTTTTGCAGAAAAATTTCTTCTTAATCATTTGTTTTATCGTTAATATTTGTTATTTGAACTTTCCTAACTTTTAGAAATTTTATTAAAATTGAATAGCTCTAATTTTTAGATTTTCTGTATAATTCAAGCTTAGCTACATTGATTTACATTAAAGTTGTTAAATCTTCTTCCTCTCTCAAAAGCAATCAAAGTTTTACTTAGAAGTAATTTCATTTAGAGATCTTTAGATTTTCTATCATAGAAGCAACCCTCCATGTGTAATCCTTAGTTCATAGCTTCTCATCAAAAATATAATAAAACTGTTAAAGATATTTTTATTTGAGTTCTTTTTAGTTGCAATTTCATTTTTTACTCTATTAAATTGTTCTATAAATGTCATTTATATTTTTATGGAACTGTTGAGTAGAGCTTTTCTAGAAAAAAATTCATTTCCCGTTTTCCAGATTTATATCTTTATTAAATTATATTTTATTAGTTCTTATTCTTTATTTAGCTAACATTAATTTTTATTTTATCATTTAATTCTTTAGAGTGTCAAATCCTAAATTTGAATTTAATTAATTCTTTTATGTCTTAAACTAGAATGGAACATGGAATCAAACTTGTCTTTAGAGCATTGTAAAATAGATTATTTCGTTCATTACCTATAATAACAATAACAAGAATTATATATAAATTGTTGCGGTAGCTCTCCATCTTTAATGCTACAAAATGCTTGTTTGGAGCAGCCTTTCTTTCCTCCTAAAAATATTGATTTAGAGACAAGACTCTATTAATCCTTGCCTAAAAAAAGAAATATTAAAAGTCAAGGATACTACCTCAGAACAATAAAATGATAATCATATAATATTATATCAGATAAATTACTATTTAATGTACTCTCTTTCCATGAAATCCTCACAATAATAAGCATCTAAGCTGTAAACCTTTGCTCTTACTCAGATATCTTATTTTCAAAGCAAAACTTGAAAAAGGCTGGATAATCGCACCATAAAAAATGAAAATAATTGATACACACATACACACTCATAAAAATCAGTATGTTCAATGGAAACACTAAAATATAATCAACTAATAGGACTATTCGAGAACTAATAGATAAGTAATAATTTTAACTTACACTGGCTTCATAATGGCGATGAACAAGAAATAATTAAGGTTAGGCTTTGACCATTAATTAACTTATGATCCTCTTTCAATTATGAACAAGCCTCAAAGTACATACCAGAAATTATTCTATTTAATAGTAAGAAAGGCAATAAAATTCTATAACTTTGTAAAATATTCTAGAAAATTTAAACTACTTGTAAAGTCTCTCCTTCAATTATTGATATTAAGATATCATTGTATATATTTAACAGTAAAACATCTTTATTATTTATTGATGAAGACTGAATTAAAGATTTATTTCTCATGATCTAAAAATGAAATAATTCGTGCATTAACAATGAAAGATAAATCAGTCAATAGTGATAAGTTCAAAGAAAGACCTTGTTGAGACAAATTCTAATATATTCAAGTGTTTGGTATGAGCCGTTGCCATAATAACAAACATAAATAACTTGATAATACAAAAAAATTTTCACTATCACCCTATTATAATGAATAAACTATCTTTTACTCCAATTTATCATTAAATAACTTGCTCATCATGCTACTTAATGGATTATTCTGATATCAATAATTATATAACATCAATTTGTATCTATTTCCTAATTATCAATTACATATTGCAAATGGATAGAATATGGATTAAAGCTAAGATCTCCTTGAAATATTTGAGGAGTAAAGAAAAAGACAGCATATTTAGAAAATTTAATGTTGCAGATTCCTAATTACTATATTTATTTTATACTTGCCCTTATTACTTAACAGAGTAATTTTCCAAGTTGCTAATCCAAACCAACGGAGATTACAAAATAGCATGTATCTTGACAATATTATATATTTGCTGGTTCTTGGGTCCCTAATGCGAGTAAATTTTTATTGTAAGTGTTTTTATATAATTATGAAAAATAATCGAGAATTGGAAAATATATTTTGAAATGAATTTATATAATAATTATTCGTATAGAGGGTAGCAGAAATGGAATCCAGAAACAGCTTTGTCATCTCTCCATTCTCTTTCGTATTTTGCTCCATCTGGCCATACCAACTTTTCTGTTGCCATCTTTTTCCAGTGTCTCACGAGCTCTCAGTCTTCTAACGTCGCCACTCCTGCTGGTAAGTATTGCTGAAATAAAAAAAGTCTAGATATGTTTTTTGTAACTTACAAATTTTAGTGAATAACCAGCTGCTCCAGGAACATCATCTTTAGGTTTTCATATTTTCTTAATTAATTTCATTTTAATTTATCGATTTTCTATTATAAATTGTAAATAGTTGCCCACTAAAACGATTATGAACTCATTCATTTATTCTAAATACTTTTTGAAAATCAGTGAATTATAAAAATTTAATAATCTTAAATTGAAGATGAATACGATCGCTAATAATTTATTATTATAGAGATCTTACCTGTGAAAAGCAGTGATGGATAAACTACGGAGTCTCGATGACAAACATCTATAAATATTCCCCATTTTAATAATTATATTTCTATTTAAAATTAATTTATTTATTATTATTTACTTTTATTCAAAAGAAATTCAGTATAAGCAGGTAATCAGAATAAGCCTCGCTATATAACTGATTTAACTGTTTACAGCATCATAGAAGCTAGAAAAAAGACTAAAATTAAATTCTTCTGAATAAAGCTAATTTTAATTGCCTATTAAATGTGTTAAAGATCTTTATAGTTGCAACAATAACTGCTAATAATATACATATATATTATGGTATCTAATTTATTTTAAATGAGGTTGCATTGATATTTCATAGTAAATATTATATCTAACTTAATCATGGGATTCCAGATCTTGCCAGCATAATTTGTTATGGGTCATAACCCTATCTATTCTAATCATTAGAGAGAGTTATTTCCCACCTCACCTCTTGTGTCTGCTCTATGTCCTCATCTCATTTCTCTGTTGTTTTCCTTTCTTTCTAGTGTTTCTACCAGTTTGAAGTTTGTAATTGCTTATTATTCCATGATATAGCAGTTTCATTAGTTATTTAAAGAATATTTAATAATTAATATAGTAGTTATATAATAGTGAGAAGTAGCATATTGTAGTTTCTGACAACGCTTGCTTGCTTTATCTCGGAGTTAAATCTGAAAGTGATTTTGCTTTCAATAGAATTTATCTCGCAGAGAAGCTATTTGATATTATTCATTTAATTGTTTGTAGTGAATACTGTAAGCAGATGTGTAAATTATATTGATAATTCCCAATCGTCTACTTCTCCGCTTTTCCCTTTAAAAATATGAGTCATCAGCCTTGGTATTGAAGTTTAAAACTGTTGTAAACATGCAGCATACTTTACTTTCAAAGATGTAGATGTATTTAACTCTGATTATAAGTATTAGGACTGATTCTCAAGTTTCAAGTAATGGATCTAATTTGTTTCATCGAAATCTATTGCCAGACTGCTTACTTCTCATGTGGGTTTCCATCTGGCTTTAGTCATCTTACACTCTTAATTCGATCATCTCAGATTATTATAATTTAATATATTTAATTATATGTATTGTTGTATCCTATAATTCTTAGTAATAATTTATAATTAATTTATATTAGTAATCTTATTAATGTGGGAGATCAATATACCTACCTAATGACACGTGTTCTTATTCTTCCATTAATTTCCAGACTGAGACTTCACCAATTCTGTGAGGAGCATCTTATGCTGTCTTTACAGTGGCTGCATGAAGATTTAAAGTTATTAACATCAAATAAATTTGAAAATGTTTAAATTCTTGGTGGTATCTCAGAATCTGATCTAATTGTGAGAACTAAATAAGAGTGATGGTGGTGTTTAGTTTCCAACCTCCTTTTCTACTTGAAAGTAAGCTTACTTAACTGAGTGGGTGGAAGGTATTAATCTCTTAAAAAATATGACAATTATATATTTTTAAAAACTTTTTGTTGCTAATGAGAGCTCTATTTTGTTTATGGCTATGTAGTCTTTTCTCTGAATTTTGTTCATCTGCAAGTCTAATTGGGAGTTTGATGAAGCTTTTTCCACAAATCAATATTAAATTATGCATTTGATGTTGAAATCGATTCCAATATATTTTAGTTAAAGATAATATTGATATACTAGTTGCCTATTTTGATTGTGACCAATTTGCGGATGAATTTCCTATGAATTTTTATGGAAACGGATAGAAGTTTGATATTTTAGTCTTTAGTAACTTTTATTTTATAAACCTTCTTTATATCATCTAATATTTAAGTTAATGGAATTGATTGAAGAATTTCAAGGTTATCTTAATGATTACAAAGGTTTAGAATATTGGATGACTTTTAGAAAGTTAAAACAGTTCTTGATATAAACTAATTACAAAATTTAAGTATATTTATTTAATAAAGAAGTTAATCTCCTCATAACGATTATTTATAGAGACAGCTGTACTTCAAAATATGTGAGAAAAAGTATAATTTTCACAAATAAAAAGCAAGAATAACATGAAATCATGGAAATATAATGAAAACTCTTCCTTCCTAAAATATTTGAAAGAATAAATTATTTTCCAGTATGATATACAATTTCAAACATTTCTCAAATAAAGAATACACTTTGATAATTAAGTTAGTTTTATTTTAAAGCATTTCAATTCTGCTACTAAAAATAACTCTTGCTTGGGAATTTTTAAGCTTTTAAAGATAAACTCACACCAAAGTATAAGACAAAGAATGAACAATAAGTAAACAGTAATCTGATGGGTTTAAATAATTAAATGTCATAAGTGCATATGTTTCATATTTGAATGATTTAATATCTTCAAGGCTACATCAATGTGAGTCACTTCATTCTGTAAGAAGAAAAAATTTGCTTATTTTATCATTAACTTCTACAATCAGAGGGAATCAATAAGTCTATATTTATGTTTAAATTATAACATAATTAATTTCAAGATTATAATAGGAAATTAAGATTAAATTTTATATATAAATTTTAGGGCTTATATTAAATTTAACAAATCGAAAACTTACTTTTAAATTATTTTTCATCATTATTTAATAAAGATAGCCTTTAATAAAAATTATAATGATTTGTATATATATTTTTCAGGATTTTTAAAAATTTCTTTCAGTCCAATTATATATTTAAAGTATTTAAAGAGTGAAATAATTATTATTCATAAAATTTGAGAATTGAGTGAATTTATAATTAAATGAAATTAATTTCAATGCTATAGGAACTCGAAAGCCCGTTTACTAATGATATATATAGTAGGTAGGTTCTTCTTAGCAACCACCAATGAATTTATTAATCTTTTTAATTATTTTGTTGTGTCTCTGTCGTTACTGTATTCTCTCATCATATCAATGCACTAGATGTTTGTTTTTACTTTTGTTGAAAACTTTAAGCCAACGTGAAACTCAAACACAACAACTATTAGTGAAAAAATGTCCCAATAATAATCCCCAGCTTTCCATTATCTAGCTAATTCATGTCTAAATATGGGACATTCTTGATTTTTGTCACTTATGATTAATCTTCTATTTGAGTTGAGTTGATGAAATTACTAAGTTTAGATTTGAAATTCTTACTGTTCTATACAATGACATTTTCAGGGTTTATATGAAGATGGACTATATTATTACTATGTAACTCTGATACTGCTTAGAATAAATGTAGCATTCAAAACCCCATAACCCCTTAGTGAGGTTTATAAGTGCTTTGATTTTTAGGGTATAGTTAGGGTCTTATAGGGGTTAGTAGAGAAAATGCAGGTTTTATGTGAATTTAATGAATATTTAATGAGTATTAGTGTTATTAATTCAAACAAAATTTATCTGTTTATCTTTATTGTATCTTTTGAACTATGCTCTCTCTTGTAGGTCAAAGATATCATCTAATGTTTATCGAGGATAGTTTGGAGCTCTCACGATTATCATCTCTACTATGCTTTTAAATTCTTTGCTGACATCTTCTTACTTTATGTGTTTCTAAGCCCAACTTATTGATTACTTTTCATGTTTATTACCAAAGTAAGACATTCTTTCCATATCACTTTCTAATATTATTGCTGCTACTGCCCAAACATCTCATTATACAGAACTATTTGTCCACTTTTCTCTTATTAGGAAATATCCTGGAGTCCAAAGTACTTATGCTAAAGTAACAATATCTTATCTTAAAGCTCTATTGAAATCGATTACAGCTACTTCTAATAGGCAAAGATTCAGCATTAAATTTTCAGGCTTCAAATTTCTATGAACATACCCAAGTTCATGCAACTCCTTGACACCCTTTATCATTTCTGAATGTATATCGTTTAAATCATCGGGTATCGATTATGATAGAGATAATCTCTCCAAGTCATTTCAAATTTCTTGAGTCTTAGTGATATAAAACCATAGCTTAATATGACACCATCTAACTTAAGCAAATTCTTGCAATCTTTTCTTTAGGCCTCTCCAAGAACCATGTATTCATTAGCAAACTCGTTCTAATACTGTTGGTTCTTAAAGAGAATAACTGAAGGGATACTCATTAACTACTATAAGCTTTGCTTTTGCAGGCACGTTTATATTCAAGTAGTTTTAAATACAAGTGCTGAGGTCAACTGCATTTAATGTTTGGTAAATTCATAGCTTTCGATTAGAAGCATTCTGAGATTGTATTGCCTACTGGTTGGTTTATCGATTCAAATCGCTTCTGCCTCTTGTGTTTCTCCTATTGTTCTATTTATTATTCAAGAGTATTAGATTTTCTTTTAGCTGGTACTAGTTTTTTAGTCTTTTGATCTTCAATCAAGAACTCGCTGAGGTGATGCTTTTGCATATGCCTTTTTGCTTTGGCTGATTGTGTATATGATTTCATGCATGTCGTGCACTAATACCTACCATCTACCTTTTCATGCTTGAAATAGATCTTGACTTTGCCAGAGTGTACCTCTTTCAGGTGTCTCTTCAAGCTTTGTTCGGTTGAGAAAATATTCTAGCAGTCTTAACATTAATATGTTTTTATCTTTTCGATTGGTTGTTGTTTTTTTAGCTCCTCGACATAATCAATTTAAGTTTAAACCCCTTTCTCTGCACTCTCCTTCTGGTTTATTACTTCTATGATAAAAACCTCAACTTCAAATTCAAGAGCTCTTAGCTCTACCTCCCTCTCAACATAAATAAATTCAGGCTTTTTAGTTGAGCCAAAGTTTAGCTATGATTATCCTGTTCCAAGAGAGATTGCTTTACGATTTAAGTTAGCCGCCATGTTTAAATTCAAATTTAAATTTCAATTACAAATCTCTAATAACCTAAATAGTTATAGTTACTATCTATAATACCTTCCATTGTAACAATAATTGTTGATTTTGAGGTGCAAGAGATCATATTTATACTAAAAGGTTTATAACTATTAGTTTTTTAATTTTATGCTTAATATTTTTAATTTTGGTACCAACCTAGAAAAAATTGAGATTGTTTCTGGTACTAATTAGGTTTTGAACCATTTTGGAACTTTTCCATTAAACCCTCATTAGTTTAAAACTAGGTACTAATTAAGTTTTGGTACTATTAAATTGGCACCAATTAAAATTAAACGGATTTAGTACCAGTACTAATTAAATTTAAACAAATTTAGTACTAATTTAATGGAACTAAATTGATAAAAATGGAGCTCCATCTCTGCAGTTTGTTACAGCTTCTGCAAACTTTCTCCACGTATCTTTGCAGGGTTGACCTCCTATAAGATGCCCATATTTAATGGTAAGTTTTTAAATAATAGGATCCAGAAGTCTATAAGTTATAATTTGAAATTCATTTATATGAAGAGGAACAATAATGGAATCACTCGATGATCAAATGAAAAGAGTTGAGGCTCAAGAAATGATCTCAAGATTCAGAAGTAAGGAAGATCTCTGTCGATACCTAACTTTACATGGGAAGATAACTTGAAGACTATTAACATATTATACAGTTGGTTTATTCCTTCCAACGATGGAAGGTACCAAAATTTCATTCTTGAAAGCAATACTTTGTGAGGAGAAGAAAGCTTTTAAAAATAAAGAGATTAAACTAATAGAAATTCCCAACTACCCTGAGATTTCAGTCACTACTCTTTATGACGATGCCATGTAAGATGAGGAAGTGGTAGTTTACCTTCCTACCAAGAAACAAGTCTCTAATAAATTACCAGAGAGGAACTTTTTCTTTGGTGTTCTTGGCACTATAAAAGATGAGTATCTCAGAGAAATAACTGAAGAAGCTCATAAGAAACGATATTTATCTCTCCTGAAGACTAGAAGTAGCAAGGCATTCTAATAAGCTCAGCTTGGCTTGAGGAACTTAAGAAGCATCCTTATCTTTCAAGAAGGCTTGGCATATAAATTTGTAGGAAAATCTAGTACTGGTATATATCTTATGAAAGCATGCTAAGGTTCATAGAGATAGAAAACAGCAGACAGTTCATTAAGTTAGCAAGAGACATTATAAAGATGTTTAAAAGTCAGAAGATATGAACATAGATGCAGGAGATGGCAGCAAGAGAAGAAACTTAGGGCCTGTCAAGCCTTAAGAAGAAGAAAAGAAAGAGAAGTCAAATCCATTTAAGGGTATATTTAATATGTGAACTATTTCATTTATTTAAGTCTAAAACTTATTAATAAACATTCATTCTCCCGTTCCTTGCACATATCATAGTCTTATCTTTATTCACTCTCTTGCAACTACTTTGTATTAAGTCTACTGTATCGATTGGTAAATCATGCATAAGATGATACAGCAGTAGCTTCTTGTAGTAAGTCTTGATTTAACTCGAGTAAATTCAATTCCATTAAATTATGGGCTATAAGGAGCGTTCTATACAGGAGTTATGTTTAACTCTTCATAAGCTTTCTTAGATTCTTTAGTCTTATGAACTGAAAGGTTATCAACAAACAGGATTATCTATTGGTTTCTATACTTCTCTCTGAGCTTATGTAGGAACTCTATACATTACTCTCGCTTAATAGAGCGAGGATGAATAGCATAAGTTTCTAAGCCTGAATCTTCGCTGATACCAGCTCAAATTGCATGGGTGACTACCTTTACTTTTTAATCATAGACTTCTATATTATCATACTTCTTATACCAAGACTTATTAATAAAGGTGTTGAAGGTGAATACAGCTTCATCAGCGTGTATGAACTTGATGTTATTAGTAATAGCTCTCTGCATTTAATCATATATATAGTTTAAATTATTACTATAAAATGGCACTGTAAAATCAATCACTCTCTTCACTCTGTTGACAGTCTTGAAAGTAATACCATTTCTCCTATAAATATTAGCTATAGTCTAAGGAGAAATACGCATGTCGGGAAACTTGCGATGAAACATGACAGCTCTTTAGTCAAGAGGAAAGTGAGCCCAATATTTTAAAGTCTAAGAGTCACAGAGGTAGTCAATATGGGTCTTAGTGAACTTTAATTGTCTTACTGGATGTTTTCACGTATCAGAATTAAAATGCTAAACAGCTAACATGCAGTGATATCTAACTGTTGATGCACTCTTGCGTAGGAGTCTTGCTATGGCTGTATAATTCAGCACTGGTTTGACTTAGACTATATTAATACTTGTATCATACCTAAGCTTAAGCAGTAAATCTAAATATTACTCATCAATAATAGACCCTAAATTTAACTAATTTATATTTCTCATTTTTTTGCAATTTGACATGATTTCTCTACTGACCCCAATAAGACCCCAACTATACCCTACAAATCAAAGCACTTATAAACCTCACTAAAAGGTTTGGGGTTTTGATTGTTTTCCTGGTTTACTTATCTCTTGGTTTACAAGTATAAGATCCTTTAATGTAACTTTATATCCAAAAGTCTAAATAATAATTTTCTCATTTTAAAGGATAAGTTTGTGAATTTAGTAAACATATTTGAACTTTAAGAATCTGCTGATATCTAAGAATTTGAAGTTTTAGTAGAGAAGTTTAAGCGTGTTTGAATTCAACATTAGATCTTTAATTTCATATTCACTCTGGTGATGTTAGAACTCGAGGCCTTTTTAAGCTATAGTATCAGATGAACAATTGCTTAAGTAGTCAGATTTCTTTGCTTCTTTTATCATTAGGTCTAATTTTGGATAGATCTTTTTAGTGATGCTGAATTAAACCTTTTGCTAAGATTCTGAGTCATTCTTATTTTCTTCGAGGTTATCTTGGATTTCTTGAGTATTAGCTAGACCAACAAACTGGAATTCATCCTCTTAGGCATCATACTTTGTTTTCTCCATTAAGTCTATCATTTTCTAAAGTTTATCACATTTTTGTCGGTGTATTGAGTCGTTTAAGGCTGAGAATTTTATTGAAGCTATTTAATTTGCTAAATCAACTAAAATTCATTAAAAAACAATTAATACTTACTATAGAAAGATATTGGGCATCTTCAATTTCAATGAGTTTATGAGATACAAGATGAAGTTTTAGATCTTCTGAGCTATTGAATTTAAGATTAAGGGCTTTGCTAATGTTACATTTATAAGTACCCTCTATCTTAAGTTGCACAAACTTCCCTTTCTATCTTTCATGTGATGGTTTGTGACGAGTTAAGTCCTTGGGAGTATACACTTGATTGCAGACCTCAAATTCTATTAACTTATTAGGATGACGATCTGTGTTTTGAAATCTTTAGCCTTTTCTAAATGTCCATCTTTGCTACAACTAAATATACTCCTAGGATTACTTGTAGTCATTAGAGTCAATGCTGATAGCAGAAAGACTACTGCTTTCATTATTTTCTTGCTCCCTTGTTTGATCATCAATGGCTTATTCATCATCGAAAGCTGAAACCTCATTGACAAAGGGTTAGTTTTTATTTGACATACTTATTACTGAAATAAAGTTTTATTTTATTTAATTTATCTCAATTTTTAATTACTTTTTATACTTAATAAGGGGAACATAAATTAAATATTTAACTGAAGGGTTACATGAATTAGAAATTTATGTAATATACTTAAACTATATAAATATACATTAAGTCCCTTTACTTTAATTGAATTTTTTAGGTATATTACAAAAACTTGAAATTTATGTACCTCTGTACATAACATTACTATATATGTTCCCTATTAAATTGATAAGATATTTAGTATTCAATATGAAAGAGTGCTTTAGGTATTTAATAGCAAACCTTTAGGAATCAAAAAAAATTCCACTTAGACTTTGAAAAAAACAGGAGAACATATACTTATGTTCCCTTAGAAAAGTGCGATTGCGTTATATTTATAAGCCTCCAAAACAAAGTTATGATTAAGACCTCTAGGCCAATAGATATTTAGTATAAAAGAAATGTAAGCCTATCAATTAATTATTAAATACTTAAGAGTTCTTTCTAAACAATATGGTAAATTTAAACTAGAATCGCCCTCAGTTGTAAAGCCTATAATTAATAGATGCTAGGATTCTAGAAGTCAGGCTAAGTTCCAAGCATGACTGATATAATTACCTAAAGTTCAATTGTAAATTTAATTTTTCATAACCAAGTAGAGGGCTTTTTCATGCCACCTTACAAAAAGACCTAAATGAGATTTGTTATTTATAATATATAATGCTTTAAAGTAATTAATACTGGGGATTAAACCAATCAGATATATATAATCATTAAAATGAGATTTATCAAAGACGTCCTGCAAGGCAAAAAGCACTTGATAAGGCCAGTAGCAATATAGAGTATCAACATTCCTAACTACCAAGAGCTTTCAGTTCAATCCATCTTCAACCAAATTAAAGACGATAAAGTTATTCTGGAGAATCTCAACTATTATGAGGATGCTGGAGAGTTGCCTGACAAAGGTTTTTCTTTGGAGTTCTGGGGACATTATCCTAAGAATACCTGGAAGAGACTGTTAGACAGCAACATAAGCTTAGAAGTTATGTATCCCAGGAAGAACAGAAAGGCGATTAGATATTAGTCAGCCCTGACTTCTTGTAGCAACTTGAGGAAGACCCATACTTATCAAGTAAGAATGCATTTTATAACATTTTTTAGAGCGAAAGGGGAAAGCCCTATCGTTGCTTAAAATCAAGTCTAAACCAAGGAGAGTTAATAATCAACGAAAGCTATTTGAACTAGTCAAGAACTACAAAACTTCTATATTGAGGAGTCAAAGTAAAAACGACCAGGGGATAGAATGAGAGAGGAATAAAATGTAATGATCTCTCCATTACCAAAGTGATTACATGGAAATTAAATGTGAGCGATTAAGCTTAATTAATTAGTTACATAAATTAATTGAATTATATCCCTCTTTTTTCACGAATCTATGACTTATTTCATTTTCTGTATATGCCTAATTTCAGTTCTAATACATTCATTTATTTAAATTTATTCTAAGCTTTATTAAATAATCGCAATGTGCTTTTTATTGGAGAACTTAAATTCCAGACTTATTATTTATTTATGTACTTTTCTTTAACCCTTGAGAATATTTCTTCTATACAGTAAAACATAGAGGAATAGGGAGCATTGTATACTATTTTGATATTATTATCAGCGAATTTCTGCTTGACTTCCTTGCTATGATGGGCACATAAATTATCCATAAAAATAGCATGTTTATGCTCTTTATTTTAATCGACAATTCGATCCAAATTGCCAATTATATCTTGTTTTTTAATAGATTTCTGTCTAATTAAGAAAGACTCTAGCCCATCTTTAATAATATGCACTTTCGCTGATTATGTCTTGACGCTCAATCCTTCTTTAAGGAGGACTTAATTTTAATATTTATGCGCCCATGATCTTCTTGTTATTGAGTGCAGTTTGAATATGGTCTCACCCATATAAATTATTTTATAGCCTTAATTTATTAAATCAAAATGTTCTTAATAACATTCTTTTTATTGGTTGTATATTTGCTATTTCTTTTGAGCAGATATATGATAGATACTCCTCAATACTTTATGTTTGATTCCCCTCCTTTTATATATCTGGTAAAGTTTGGATTGGATTAGTTGCTTATCAGCATATTATTTGTGAAACATCTTGCATCTATTAAGTAACGATAGATGTTTTAAAGATTCAAGAGTCTGACTAGAAGTAAGGAAGTCAAAGTACAGCTTTGAAAATTGTAAATGGGGACTTGAAGAAAATAATTATGTACTTCTATTAATTAGTTGATGCTTGCATATTCAAGAGATTTAGCTATGCTCGAACCAGTAAGTCTTTAAATTTAATTGTAAGTAAAGTATGTCATTTTAGGGTTGGGTGTTTAAGTATTTTTAAATCTTAAATGGAGTACGAGCGCTCTTAACTTTTTCGAAATGTTAATTACCTTTCCCATATTAAATCAGATTAAATTTTATTTTATAGATTAATTATAAATTCAATTAATTCTCAAATTTTATGATTATACCAAAGGATATCTTGAAATTTTTTGTTTTTAATTTAAGGGATTTACACCAATAATTAATTTAAAAAAATTAACTAATTTTTATCGTAGAATTTGCTTTTATAGCAAATCTTGAAGCCACTATTCTCGATAGAAATCTTTTTTTTATTTGATTTTTAATAAATATAATTTAAAGAATAAATTTCATATTTAAATAAGTGGGTGTTGTGTAATTTAAATATACAAGATTTTACAATAATCACTTGCAATGCTGCAATAAAATTTTATTTTATCAAAATTAATTATTTTGGGATTTTTATTGGTTTAGTGTAGTGTATTTATTTCAAATTTAATTATTAAATAAGAATAAAAGAAGTTGGACCTAGCGACAAGAATGTCGACTCTGAAATAACCCAACTTGACGAATGTCTTAAGACGACTAATTTAATAACCTCACATTCTATAGAGATCTTAATTAATAATTCTTGGATTTTGGTAAATTCGAAATTTCCCTGCAAAAACTGGACAGGAATGGAACTTGTGCTTTCTTCCTATGCAGTACCCAAGAACTGCGATGACGCACTTGTGTAAGGATATGCATTCTAGAGAGGAAAAAAGTCTTACCAGAAAAAACAGAAGATATAATTATGAATCCTGAGGGTACCTTGACGACGACCAAAGATACTAGGTGACAACAGCGAGAGATGGAAACTTGGTTGAAGGCTAAGCCACAGAAGGATGAAGTGAACCAGAAGTAATCTTTGCTGTAGAAAGTGATTACCATCGCTATAATGAAAAGGGCTTGTCTTTTAAGTATTATTAAACATATTAGATCAGGGGTCCCCAGAGACCTCAATGTGATCACATAATTATTATTGTTGTAGTATATAAACTACTTGTTTTTAAATAATATTGAAGAAATTATTAAGAAACGTATAAATATTTTAAGAACTCTTCTATAATTTGATAATTTACATCGTAAAGATATTATTATTATTTTCAATTAGAATGTTTATATATATAGGACGAAGGCGGATTGTTTTGGGTCTTAGTATAATAGTTTTCTATTTTAATATGATCATATGAGCTTTATATTCCTTTAAAGTCTTTAAAGGGTAGGAAAGGGGCTATTACAACTTCAGTAGGAAAGGCTTGTAAGTGGAGTTCACATTCAAAACCCCAAAACCCCTGAAGTTGTTTGATTGAGTTTTTGATTGATGAAAGTAGACTATTAACGCATGCTTTATTAGGGTTTTAATAGGGTTTATGTAGGGGTTTAGGGTTATAATGTAATATAAATTAGTGTGTAATGCAAGTGTTTTATTTTTATTATTCACTCAAACAGTACTTTAGCATCATGAGGCAGCTTTCTAAACTTTATCTCTCTTATCCAACTTACAATTTAGTCTATTGTATGGTCAGCTCTGTGATTAGGCTTAATAATTATCTACTCAGCCATGTCTTTCATTCTGCCTTTTATCTTATTCTAGTCTAGATATTGCTGTATTCTCTGTTTTGAATCTTTCTCTCTTTTGCAGCTATAGTAATCATTTCTTGCCATATCACATTCACAAATAATTGCTGCTAGAGCCCATATATCCCACTTAATATCACCATCTCTCCAGTCCTCTCTTTCTGGAAAGTATCCAGGAGTACCATACACGTTGCCAAGTCCTGAAGCTTCAACTCTCTATGATCTATTGAAATCTATTATTACTACTCTGAGAGGTGAAAAGTCAAGCATTATATTCTCAGGCTTCAAATCTCTATGAACATATCCAAGAGTGTGCAGCTCCTCAATGCCTTTGCAAACATTTGTAAGAATAAGAGGTAACTACTTTGGTATCCTTTAATCTTAAATGTAGTCTCTTAATGTCATTTAATATAGAGGAAGACGAAAAGCTACATGATCTTGAGCAAGCAGAATAGCATCGAGCTTTATTATAAATCTGCACTATCTATCTCTTGACTTTGTAGTGCTTGGTATTCATTTCCGAATTCTATTTGATACTTGTCATCGCATTTGAAGTAGTTGAACGGATATATCTTGTATGCGAACTACTTATCTGTTATGACTTTCTTCTCAAATTTATCCTCAAGGATAAGATAACTTTCTTTACTCTCTTTAAGGTCAATTATATTCAATATTGGAAGTTTGAGTGCATGCATCTTAAGAGTGATTTTTACTATCTCTGAGGCTGGGAGGTTTCTTACTGCTTTAATAAGTTTATTTTCTTTCTTACTCTTTGTTCCAAAGTTTCTAAAGGGTCTCTTGGCTTTCTTTTTTAAAGGAAGACTCACCAGTCTCTGGATCTATTACTTCAAACTTCTTGCCATGATGGTTTTATAGATGAACTTTTAGATCTCTTGAATGATTGTATTATTATTGCAGTAAGGGCAGAAATATTTTCCATCTATCTTATCATGCTTAAGATAGAGCTTGGGCTTGTTAGAATGCTGCTCTAAGATATGACGCTTAAGAGCAGATTTATAAGTGAAGTTCTTCTCACACTCCTCACATATATGTAATGCTTTTATTTCTTTTTTCTCTTCCTCCTCTTCAACCATTTTCATTGGAACTTCGCATTAAATTTCTTAGCTCTGCATTTCTATTTAACATCTGAATTTCTATTCAAAGTCTGATACCTAAAGTTAAAAAATTTCAGGTTCGTGCTAGGTTGAGGCATCGCAAGTCTCAATTTTCTTTTGATTCATGAAAGAAAGTTTTTGCTGGCTAATGCCAAGCAATGCCGCTTTTCTAAGTAAGTTACCGCTCATTTATAAATACTATTAATAATTATACAAGCTATTTAAATTCTACCTTTATACAAGAGTAAGAGCATATTCTCAAAGGTTTAGAGAGGTTTAATGAGAGCAGAGTACGAGACATTAGTTTTATATTTCTTATATTTAGTGATAATTTATAAACTAATTCATCCATTTTATTCATTAAAATGCACCTAAATGTGTTTTGTGAAGTTAGGTGGTGCTCCTAAAGCTGTTTGAAAGGAGGAGAAAAAATTTTTTTAATGTACCTCCTAATACGGTTTTGAACTTTAATATAACCACCTAATTAAGTTTTAAATAAATTAGGAGCACCACCTAATTAAATTAATTATTATTAGGAGCAATTTAATGGAGAAAGTTTGATAAAAATGGAAGTCAAACTTTGAAACTTGGAGACGGTTCTTCCATCTTTCTCTTACTATCTTATTCAGGTTGACCTCCAGTTGATCTCTTTATTTAGTAGTAATATTTTAGTAAGTTTAGAATGGATATCCATAGTTTTAAATTTCATAAACATTTATAGAAAGTGGAAGCAAGATGGAGTCTATGAATGATGCAATGAAGAGAATACAATCTCAAGAATTGATAGGAAATTTTCGAAGTAAGGAGGACCTCTATAGATATTTGGTATAGCAAGGTAAGCTTTTATCAAATACTAATATATTAACCATAGTTGGATTGTTCTTGCCAACTCAGGAAGGAACAAAAATATCATTCTTAAAAGCCTTACTAAGTGAAGAGAAAACCGTAAGACCAATGAAATAAAGATGATTGAGATACCTAACTACCCTGAAATCTCAGTGACAAATCTCTATGATGATGCGATGAGTGATCCAGATGTTGCTCTGTACCTACCATCAAAGTTACAACTCTCAAATAAGTTGCCAGAGAGAAACTTCTTCTTTGAAGTTCTTGGAACTCTTAAACCAGAGTACTTAAGTGAAGTAATTTAAGAGGCTCATAAGAAACGCTACAGCATCTCTCCTGAAGAGAAAAAGAAGCAGGGAATCAAAATCAGTGACTCATGGCTGTAGGAACTGCAGAAGCATCCATTCATCTCAAGTAAGCATAGACTTCTAACTTTATAGAAAAACCTGGTACTGCTATATACTTGATGAAAGAGCGCAGCAAATTAAACAGAGAGAGAAAGTCTCAAGTAAAGCATGAATTGAGTAAGAGACTCTTCAAAGATTTATAAAAGCCAGAAGAGATGAACATAGATGCAGGGGCTGGCACTAAGAGAAGAAACATGGGCCCAAGCAAGCCTTAAGAGGAAGAAAAGAAAGAGAAGCCAAATCCCTTTACGGGCAAATTTAATATGTGAACTTATTCATTCGTTTAAATCTAAAACTTATTTATAAACACAAAATCTCCCTTCTCTTGCGCATACTTTTGCTTTATCATCGCTGACTCTTTTAGCAGCACTCTTAATAAAATCTACTGTATCTATCTTCAGATCGTGTATCAGATGATAGAGCAGAAGTTTCTTGTAGTGGCCTTTTAATAGGCCCCAATATAGTTCAATTCCATTGAATTGAGGGCTATAAGGAACATTAAATACAGGTGTTATGTTTAGCCTTTCATATTCTCTCCTTGAGTCTTTAGTTTTATGAACTGATAAGTTATCAACAAACAGAATAATTTCTTATTCAGCATACTTATCTCTTAGCTATTGCAAAAATTTAATATATTATTCAGTCTTAATAGAGCGAGGGTGGATAACATAAGTCCCAAGCCCACTATCTTCACTGATTCCACCAAGGATTGCATGAGTTTATACCTTAACCTTTTGATCATAAACTTCTATGTTGCTGTACCTCATATACCAAGACCTCGATATGAAGGTATTAAACGTGAATACTGCCTCATCAGCATGTATGAACTTTATATTATGCTCTTAAGCCCTCTGCATTTAATCGAATATATAATTTAAATTATCCTTATAAAATGGAACATTAAAATCGATCACTCTCTTAATGCGATTGACTGTCTTGTAAGATATACCATTCTTTTTATAGATATTAGCTATGGATTATGCAGAGATGTGTAGCTCAGGAAATTGGCGATGAAACATCACAGCCCTCTAGGCCAGAGAGAAATGAGCCCAGTATTTTAGAGTCTTATCATTAATAAGATAATCGATATGATGCTACTAGAATTTTAAAGGTCTTTTAGGCTTAGAATTAAGATGCTATCTCTTTAAATTCAATGCTTATAGACAGTGTGACCTAACTGTAGCAGGAGATTTATGGAGCAGTCTTGCAATAGATGTGTAATTTAGAATAGGTCTGAGTTGATCACTATAATCATTACATCCATAACGCAACTTAAACAATAAATCTATATATTCACTGTCATGAACTGATCCCAAACCTCGCATATTCTCACTTAAATTACTGATATTTAAACCATTAACCCCTACATAAACCCTATTAAAACCCTAATAAAGCATGCGTTAATAGTCTACTTTCATCAATCAAAAACTCAATCAAACAACTTCAGGGGTTTTGGGGTTTTGATTATCATGACTATTTGCACTGAGTGGGAAAGGGAGACTTTACATAGTAGTATTTATATATTCGTTTGCTCATTTATTGTATAGCTATGCTAAAATTATTAAAACTATTAGTATAATTAATTTCAATATGACATTTTGAAGATTTTTTCGCTATCAATAACCATATCCAATAGGAAATATTAATTTATAAATGCATTTTTATCATTTAATGGGCTTATAAGCTCGGAAAAATATCTATTTTTTTATGTCAAACATTTGCATTTAAAGTATTAATAATGAGAAATTTTTAAATATAAATAAATTATGAACTGCTTTGAGTTTTGTGAGTTTATTAAGAATAGTTTCATAAAAATTTCATATATGTAAAATGCGATTTTAATGAACATTTATTACTCAATAAATTTAGCTATAGAAAACAATTTGAATAATTTAAATATATATTAAGTTTATTTATAGGTTTTAACAATTAAAACAATGGGCTTATAAGCTCAATAATACTGGGATTATAAGCTCATTCAAAAAACCCTTTCCAAGTATACTTTTTATAAAAAATTGTTTGATTGCTGATATTTTTGGGTAAATTATGATGAAAATATTAATTTTTTTGAAATTTATAAAAATCAACTTCCATTCTTAATTTGAGTTTCATAAAATTTGAATATGAGATATAAGAGACAAATAATTTATTTATTTAGGAAGATATTTAAGAGGTACATACAATACTAGGTAGAATTTACTTTTTTAATGTAATACTTAGGTCTTGAATTTTAAAAAAATTTATTTAACATCGAATTTTATTTTAATTATTTGAGGTGCTAATAAAAATTTGCTTTAATTTAAAGCAAATAAATTTCTCATTTTTATTCTTTTTAAAATAACTCTTAAAAAATTAAATTTAGATAAAGCTTTTATATTAAATTTTGCCCATTTTTTCATTGAATTAAGCTAAAATATGTTTAGATGACATTTAAATTGTTCATAAACCCAATCTTGGTTTCTAAACTTATATTACTTAAAATTGGAAGATTTAATAAAGAATATATCAAAATTTAACAAAGTAAAAATTCAGAGATTTGCTGTTTTTATAGACTTACTTGTATTTTCATTTCGTGGTTTTTTTATATTAGATTATCGTGTTCTATTAATTATAAAATTATGTTTTAAATATTTTTTTTAACTGTACTTTTAGGAATTTATCACTTTGAATAAAAACAATTTTCGGATTAGTTAATAGTTAGTTTTTATTTTCTTTAAAATGCTTTAGGCTTTTTATTCTCATTTTTTCATTTTACAAATCAAATATATTATAAATTCAAAGCCTTTATAGCTTTGTGTAGAGTATTTATGAAGCATGAACTAGCCCAATAAACTTAAAATATGACATTTCTTACCCTAATTATCTTAAGAATTACATCCTATCATCTTTGTGAGTCCGAAAGTTGATATTCCTTTTAATATAATAAAAACACTTCTCGATTGAGGCTAGATCGAACTAGTATGGCCCTAAATACATAATGGGAATTTGTAGAAGTCTAAGTTTTCTAGTAATGAATAGACTTCGATGATAGGTAGCATTATCTAAAAGTAAAATAGAATCATTTCTCCACTCGGGTCTTTAACTATCTAGATGCTATATAAGGTTTAGAATAAAATTGTAAAATTTTTACTGTTTGTATTCCCAATATTTAGCTAAAAGCTAAAATTGTTATCACTCCCAATAGCCGCTGTTATATTAACTACATATATTCTCACTAGTCTGTCTGAATAGTTTCTTTTATTTTTCAAACTCCAACTTTTATACTAATAAGACTTGCTAAAGGATGCTCTCATCTATATTAATAATGATCTTTTATCTAGTTATTTATTCAATATAAAACTTTGCTGCTATTTTTCTATAGAGTAAACAATTAAGACTGTTGGTTCTTTAATCTATTTAGTAACTTTCCTAATAAAATATCCTAGTTTGTACTTTACAATTTTCCGTATTTTTGAATAAGGGAGTGTTTGATTAAGCCTGTTTTTAATTATACTTTGGAGCTACTTGACTGACTTTAACTGTTGTCCTGAAGAGGCACATTTATCTAGGATTGTTTAGATACATGAAATTAAGCCTTGGTCTTTTATACCTTTTAAGTCATGAACATCCTACAATTTATCCTTATTCCTGTAAGAATCTTTTTCAACTTATAACAGGTTATTTTCAGCCTCTAAATCAGGTATGACTATTTACACCCACTTTCGCTAATTAAAGAGAGAGCTTTTTTATGAACTAAAATGGAATTTCTCCCATTAAAATCACTGTTCCTTATAAATTTTTATTCATAAAATCATTAATTCAACCAAAAATATAAAGTAAACTTCTACTTACACTTTAGGATTAACTATATAAGTAAGACTAAAAATTTATTAGGTTAGGTACAGCCCAGGTTCTTTCTGGTATATTGACGATTTGTTAATTTATAGTTGAATTTTATTATTTCTCTCAAAGAAGCATATCAACTTATTCCCTCAGACTTTAAATTTCTTTTAATGATAATGTTTCAAATTTATTTCTCCTATTTGAATTTAAATCAACAGCTTTCCATGGGTCTAAAATCACAGTAGAGTACATTCTTTTTTTTATTTAATCAATAAAACGCTCCTCAAGCTATTAAATAGTAGCTCTTGAAACCTGATATATCTGAATATCATTCAAATTTGGGACTTTTTTATGAATAATTTGAATAAATTGGAATAAGGGTTTAGAATCTAACTGCTGAGATCATCTTGTTTATCACTGCTATCTTCATGCATTTAGCTTTTGAAATAATATCTAATTTCATTTTAATCCATATACCATTTCGTTTTGGGTTCCCTATAAAGAACAAAAGTTAATTAACTTTAATCTAAACTTTTTCTTTTATAAGGTTTTCAGATCAAACCAAATAGACTTACATCTTTGCTTAAAATGTATAATTACAAAATTTTTTAATTTTAATTAATTTATTTCTATATATGGGGGGGGGAAGTTTCCTGACAAGAGGGAAGTTTCCTGTCAAGTAAATATTTTTTATAGATAATATTTATTTAGTTAAATATAAAATATATTAATTAATAATTTTTTACTCTTTAAATGGCTAAAGGATAATTTAAACATTTTTTAAGAATTAAATTGATAAATTGGAATTATTTTCTAATATCATTACTTGAGATATAGAACCATATTTTTATTATTATTTTCTTACTAAAAGTTTTGAAAAACTAATGCAAAATAAGATGAATATTAATGAAAATATTGTTCAACATGAAGTAGATCTTGTAATACTTTATGATTGATAGGTAAATTGTTGAATTAAAAATATGTGAAAATCAAAGAAGGTGTTTATAGTGGTCAAAAATAATAATTCCATAAAGAAAAAATAAATTAAAAAAAAAAATATTTTCTTGACAGGAAACTTCCCTAAAAATTTTTTTTTATCATAAACCTTGACAGGAAACTTCCCCCCCCCCTATATATAATTAAAAAAGACTACAATATTAGAAAAAAAATTATTAAAAGATGGAAATTAGCAACTAGCTTCAATAAATTCATGTAAATAAAGTTCGAGAAAAATAGGCAGTAAAAAAGAACTATATGACTTTTTATGTCAAGAGTGTGGTGCATACTTGCCGAAAGTCAACTTCACAAATATCTATTTTTTCAGGAGTATTCTCACTGGTGAAAAATAGGTATGCAATTAAAAAATAAACATTTATAGTATTTATATAGGTGTGATGTGATAGTTACAGCAGTACCTCAGATTGAGGGACTTACAGGAGATGATTTTCTTGAATACGCATTTCAAAAACCCAGTTTGCTTAGATACCTTCACGATCAGGCAGACTGGCTCCACCTCGATAAGAAGTGGATTACCGATGTCCTTCTGTCCCTTGACACCTAAGGTATTAACGAAATAATTCTGAAAGCTAAATAAGACAAAAGACAACGACTCGATTAATCTTAGAACTCATTAGTGCATATGAAGCCCGAATTTATTTAAGCGTTGAATGGCTCTCTTAACTATAGTGGTATGTTATTGTTGTCATTTATACTTTTTAGTACACAAGGGTAGATCGGCCTATCTAATCAAACAAAGTACTAAAAGAAAAGCCAGATAGAGCATTCAAGAGGAGGAAAAAATGTCTGAGGCAAATAACAATTCTTTAAAGAGGAAATTTTTGGATTAAAATAAAAGAGTAAGAGATGAAATGGGCGAGATGAAAAATCAAATAGACGATCTTCTCAACTATAAGTCTCTTGTCATATAAATTCATGATTAAGGAGTTATAGATGGCTAAGGGAATGTCCAAGGAATAGACCCTATTTAATAGAATACTAACTTTATGATTTTAAAGTTTTAATTCTTGTTAATTCAGTTAAAAACAATTTAGCTAAAAATTAAAAGTTATTGTGTGAATTGTTTATTTGTAAAGTTTTACTAATTAAAACTTAAAAATATTTTCTAATTTATGTTTAATTAATAGCTCTTAACCAAGTTTTATAATAATAGTGATTTGATTAAACAGTCAAAAAAATTTAATCATTGTTATGACTATATTTAGATATTGTTTATTCATAAGTGTTGTTTATTTATAGAAGTTATGTGGATAACTTTTAATGGCTTTATAAAATCTCTAATTAAAATTTTGGCATTTAGATTTTGAAATTTATTTCATTAAAAACATCTTTACTGTTTACCCCTTATTAACTTTCATTAATGACAAATTTAACTTTGATTATTGAACTTATTATAATACATGAATCTTATAAAATCAGAAAATTAAACCAAGAATATTTTCCCCAAAATTTTTTATTTGTATGACTTTGTATGAGTTTGTATGAGTTTGTTTGAGTTTGCATGAATTTGTATGACTTTGATAGAGTTTTAAGGGAAGTTGCAAATTTTAGTATTTAAATATTTTTATATTAACTTTAAATTAATGAATCAAAGTGGTACTGATTAATGATTTAGAATAAGCCCCTATATTGCCTTTAAGGTTTCTTAGTGATTAAATCCAGAATATAAGTGATACCAATTTTAGTTGTCCTATAAGCTATATAAACCTAAGAATTTTAGTAATTAATAAGATTAACAAAGAGTAAGACATAGTCGTTGTAAAAGTAAAAGTAAATTTTTTCAACAAGTCAGATAATTCAGGTTATAAAACTTCAAAAGAAACTTCGTAGTTTAAAAATAAAATTAATAATTGAGACTGAGATTAATAGGCCATTAAAGCTAAAATATTTGACTATATAAAAAAGCAAAAGATTTTAGGGGTTAAGTCTTATAAGGAAGTAAAATTAGAATTGTAAAAAAGATTTGGACAAGAATCGATTGATTAACATAAGAACTGGCTCATTAAATAATTAAACGCTAGAAAAAGTGAAAGTAAAACACCAACTCCTGTAATGCAAATTTCTTCACCTAAAACAAAAACTCTAAAAATTAAATAAAATGTTCAACATGACAGCGGATAAAATTAAAAATATCAAAGTGACAGTGAATAATCAACACCATAAAGTAATTAGAAAACCCCAAGCACATTTTAATTTGAATTAGAGTGCTTAAATTCCAAATAAGATAAGACAAAGACATAAGAAAGAAGAAAGAAACTCTGACTCAGATGGCTCATACCTTAATATTGAAAAAGTGGAAAAACTTATTTCTGATAACTTTAAATAATTCGCAGGAGATAAAATGAGAGAAATGTCTGAGAATTTAATCAGAAACAATCCTGAAATTCTAGAAAATGAGCTTTATAAAAAATTTAAAGACAAATTAAGTAAAGTTTTTGAGACTGTTGAGGAACTATAAAATCAAAATAAAATTTTGAACATACCAGAGATTTAAGAAATAGTGCAGAATGGCAAGGATGTAATATAGATGGAGTTTAAAATGCTTGTCGAAGATATAAAAAAGAAGAACCCAACTATTGGGGTAGATTCACAAAAATCTCTTGCCAATAATATAAAAAATATTGTGGAGTATAACAAGAGAGTAAATTCTAAAATAGAGGAGACCTCAACAACTCTTCATTTCTTATAGGAACGGTACGTATCGTTCGTAGCTGAAGTAACTTCTTAATTAAAAGGTAAGGATGGCCAAATAAATGAACTTTTAAAAAACCCAAAATCTAAAATTGATTAGTTTAACAAGTTGCTATCTGATTTCAAAAAAAGTGTTAACGAAAATATAAAAACCCTTAACAATTATGTTAAATAAATGGGATTTAGAATTGAAAATAATCAATAAATAAAGAAAACCAAATTAAGAGCCAAATTCGTAGATCTAGCACTAATAAACATTAAAAGCTTTTTAAGATTAAAATGAGGCAAGAAAATTTAAGAATTAGTAACAAGATAGTTCCTATAATCTTTGGCCCAAACTTTGCTTAGGTTCAACAAAGGCAATGAAAATGAAAGATTTGTTTTAATTGGTAGCAGACCACATCTTTATGACAAAGTGTCATAAAAAATAATTGAAATTTAGGAGTTTAATGACTTCTGATTATTACTAAAAATATATAACTTATTCCCTTACTCATGATTTATTACTTTACTTAACATCAAATGACTATAATTTTTATCTTATGGGGTTTTGGAGTTTATTAGGCTTCCTGAGTTCCTTAAGAAATATCTCTTAAAATTAAGTCATAAGTAAATAACTCATGATATTTACTTTTAGATAGCGTCCTTGTTTATTAAAAGTAGAGTTATATTCATAAAAATTTTTAATTTTATTATTACATTAGAATCAAGTCACAAAAATATTCTTTTAGGGGTTGCTTAGCTTTATTTGAATTATTTGCAATCCTCATTGTGTTTAAAGATGTTATAACGTTAAATTAAGGTGATCGTTGAAATTAAAATTTATTTTATATTATTTGATAATTTAAAAATAAATCAGGTTGCTTTTTAAAAATTAACTATACTACTACTACAGGGGGGTAGTAAGAAATTAAAAAGCAACCTGTAAATTATTAGATAAATCTCATTATTATTATTAAAGTTCCTATTAAATTTTATTTCTCTCACCATCTCAAATCAACCAATCCATGTAGAAGACCACAGGATGTCCTCTTGCAAGAAAGCCCGGTCCTCCTCATCAGTAAAGCTGTCGCCTTCGATCCTGCTGCCACTCTTCGCTGCCGAGTAGCATGCCCTGCGCCCGCTGCCTCCCACCATCTTTCACGAAAGACTACAAATACTGCTAGATGTTCTATACGACTACTTATGGCAACCCAAGGAAATCAATAAGACTATCGAAGGCATACTTGGCTGTGAGAACACATCAAAATATGGCCTCCATGTGTAAGAATAGATATAATTGAAGACTATGGCGAGGGAGCTCTTCCTGTATCCGAACAAGAAAATGAAAAGATCTACTTTTGATGAAAATGAAGAGGATTAAATGATGAACGATTTCACAAAGTGTCTTTACTTCAGCAATTAAAAAACCAAAGATTATTGGACGGCCATAGATTTTAATACTTTGGGGGTCAAAACCCCAGGACTATACTAGAATAACAAATAATCACGACGTGTTAATCAAAACATTCCAAGAAGGGTTTCATTCAGACAGATTTGTTGAGGGAGTGCCAGCTCTCTTATCCAAAAATTCATCGTAAAGAAACTATCGTATAAGAACCGATACAATTACGAACAAATAAATAGAAGAAATTAAAAAATTCAATAAATACTTATTTAGCTCAAACTATGAGCCCAATAATATAACAGCTATCAGTAAAATATAATCTGCTTTACATTTAGAAACTAAAAGATGAATCCCTGGTTTCGAAATATATAAAGCGTACTTATGATCAAGTAAATCTCGTGAAATACTATAAGATGACGTTGAGATTGATAAAGAGGCTGATGCCTTGAGAGAGTAAATACGCTACGCTACCTATGGACTGTATGCTATATCAAAGTCGTCAAGGGTGTCTCGTATTGGATAAGAGGATTTGGGTTATCACAGTTGTTGTAAGAGGCTCATAAGGAGTCGCTTATTCTAAAAAAATAGATTCTACAAGCACACAAGAAATTGCGTTTTAAAGCCTGAGTGCCGCACATATATCAGTCAAGTCTAATGAAGGGTGGTAGAATAGTTACAACGGCTTTAAAAAAAATCAAGAGGATTCTCTCTCAAAATACATTAACTCGCTCTCATAGATAACTTTAAACCAATAAGTTTTCAAAGAGAACATTGAGGATCGTTGACAACGCAAGTAGGATTCAACAAACAAAATGGGCAATAGCACACTACAGAAGAAATGGGTAAACCTCCACAACAATGGTAATAAGACTTATGCATAGATCCTTAGAGGAATAAGCATCAGTTCTTACAAGCAACCTAGTCTTACTTAGATTAAAGACAACTAAAACCTCAATGAAAGCAGATAATTATTAAATAAACTCCCTGGAGATACTTCTTTCTAGCATGAATTCAATACAAGTAGAGACTTCTTTCAAGTGCCAGTTAAGCCATCATAATGAGAGTCAATGTTAAGAGACAAAAGAGACGACTAGGGCACCTTACCGTATAACCAAGGATAGCTCTTTGTACGATAAAAAATAAGCACTAGTTATCTAAGAGAGTAATTCTTTGAGATCAAAAATACAAGCTATTAAAGAGACCCTTAAAAGTAAGAACAAATAGACAGAACATCATGAAAAGTGGCGTGACTAGCTATCCTCGTTTTTCTTAAAGCTTCTAGATGATTGGCGCGAGTTGATGAAATCTAAGAAGCGAGACCTACTCATTCAATTGGTGAAGCTTGAAGGTTTTATGGATAAGGGCTAGTTTATTGATATCTCTTCATTCCTGGATCCGATATTTTTAGAATTCATTCCAAGGAAAGAATGCTTGGTTAAGCTACCAAACTTTACGGTAACAAAGAAATAGCAGAGGCGTATGAGCCCATAATAATTCATCCAGCAATTGGCCAATTTTTTTAAGCAGCTAAAGAGCATCCTTGTGATAGTTGAGAAGGTAGTAAAATATACGATAGTCCAAGCAGAAGAGTATAAGCTAGTTCCCATTCTCTGTCTTGAGAGAAATACGAAAAATACCTGCTTCGCAATTAACAAATTGAAAAAAGTAAATTATTAAAAGTTCAGTCTATACTTCTTTCAACGGAATTTAGCAGCTATGGGCAGTTACAAGAAAGCTTGCTTCTTAAAAAGAAGTATTAGTGCAAATGAAACATCATTTATCGTATGTCATTAAAGAAGCAACAGTAAAGGCATCAACTTTAAGGCAAGCTGTAATTTGGTTAAGAACTTTTCCTCCTTTGTTAGAGTAACTCTTTAATGGTTATGGGAGAGAGCGATGCAAGCCAGCTGCTTAATTCAAGGGCCTTTTATTGGAGGATGAGAACAGCAGAGATGGAGTTTTTAATAATAGCATAGCACTTAAATTTTCAACTTTCAAACTCCGAAATCAACCTCATATATCTGACATGACAATTTAAAACACTTCGTCTTCATTTAAAAGATCATTATTGGACGAAGATATAATAGTGGTCCATGAAGAGATAATTCTAACTCAATGATCACAATTGCTTAAATTTTATCATACTGAGCCTTTATATCTTGCAGTTTGCTTGAGTAGTAATATTACTGATGATCTGCAACACCATAATTTGTTCTAAGTTAACAACTTAATGCTAGAAAACTGTAATCTAAAAGATTATTGGGGTACTCCTTCTATTTTGATTACATTTTTCTCAGTAGTAGTCTTGATGACTTGTTATATAAATGGCTTGCTAATTCATACACTTCCCTAATTCTTAAAGCACACTGTCACATCTAACTTTTTAATTACTAATATTGATTTTATACTCATTGACACTATCTCTCCAGTTTTTTTTTCAACATTATCTCCCAATTATAAAGGGTGTTGACGTCAGGACGTCCCAGGGTGACGTCAGGACGTTCCAGCGTCGACAGGACGTCCCAAGGTCATCATGGTGTCCCAGCCACGATCAGGACGTCCCAGGTGACGTCATGACGTCCCAACTCATGAATATTAAAATAATCAATACCCCAAAACCCCATAATTGTTTATATGTGTTATATTGATTAGAGTAGTATTGGGAATAAGGAACTCTTTTTTATTAATTTCATCTTGGTGTTAGATTCAATGTTATTTATTATTATTAGGATGGAGAATTTGTTCTTTTATTTTATATCATCACTACATGTGGATAATTGTTATTGAGAAATTTATCATGTAAAATAATTTAAATGAAATCTCATTATTTTGGCTTAGTTATATAAATAAACTATTTAAATTTTAATAAAACTCCTTCTTATAATTCTTTGAAACTCCATTTTTTCATTTTTTGAAATTCTTTTGTCTTAATATAGTTTTAGTATTTTAGTAAATGATACGAACTAGGCTTTGAATTAAAATAAAACCATTCCATTAAAACTCAATATAATATAACCTGGATTCAATTAAGTTTTGGTACTATTAAAGTGATGTACCAATTAAGCTTAAAAGGATTTAGTACTAGTACTTATTAAATCAAAACATATATAGTACTAATTTAATGGAATTAAATTGGTAAAAATAAGGAAATAAAGGTCTGAAATTTGTTACTCTTTTGTTAAAACTTTCTCCATTCGTTAGAGAGTTTATCTCCTATAAGATGTTTATAAGAGGTACAAGAATTTATAGAAATTTTAATACTACTTATTTTTGAGATTTAAATCCATTTATAATACTTTTAGTTCTAAGAGATTATAAGATTGAACCTATTAATCACCTTAAAATCACATATTTCAAGAATATTTTTATTTAAATTTTACAAAATTTACTTTTTTGTCTTTGGTTAAACATATTTTAATTAAGAACGCAATATAAAATAAATTAAAGTATTGATTTGAATTTGAAAATAATTTACGTTGAAAATTTAAAAAAGGTTGTACATAATATCACCAATTTTTTAAAATGATTCAATCATTAATTTCCATAAAAATAATCATTAAAAGTGATAACATACGAGAAAAATGAATAAAATAGAAAATGTCAATCTAAATTTTCTTTTATTTAAAAAAGTGTTTTACCATATACATAATCATGAGATGATTTTAATTTGATTATAGAAATAGATCATAACAAATTTTCATATTTAATTAACTAGTGTAAAAATGATACTTCCTAACAAAAGGGAATCTAGTCTCTAACAATACCCTATCATCAATAGAACACTTATTAATTTTATAATGTGGTAGGATTTTGGAATTTTACTATTCTATGTTTATATATGTTGAGACGTCTTGACGACCCTGTGACGTCCTGACGATCCTGTAACGTCCTGACATCAACACCCATTATAAATATTGCTGCTTTTGTGATTACTTTCTATTGACTGCGAAACTAGAAAATCAGTTTGCATGAAATAGTATCAAGCTTAATTTGATAATTTACTTGTTAATTATGAGTTTTAAGGCACGACTCTTATTTATCATGCAAATAATGACATTCTATACATTTCGAATATACTCAAGGCTCAAAACTTTTATACTTGATAATAAGGAGAAGTTATTTTATGTGTAACCATAAGAATACATACAAAGTAAGTTACTTTTGGAAAATAAAAACGCAGATACTTCATATATTAAATATTTGCTTATTCAAACTCTAACTTTGTAGCGGATGATTTTCATTAATGGGTCTTTATCCGAAATTGTCGATCATGATGTTTAGACTGCTCATCTAAGCTCTTTCCGGCTGTATCTGCTGCTATTGGGATTTTAACCGCTTCACTTGCAGAAAGAAGTCCTTCCTGTCGTTTCTCAGATGCTCTTCTTCGTCTTTGGTCTCTTCGCTCTCGATCCTAGTGCGGAGGTGCTTCGAATGGGGCTTCAATAAAGACGCAGCCCTGCCGTGGGAGGCTAGAATAATTTAAAGAGCTCATTTCTAAACTTACAGGAAAATATCATATAATAATTGAAAGCTTCTGCGAACTCAGGTCGAAGCTATACGTCTAAAGACCTCTTCTCTACTTGTCTAGTAAACTTTCTTTTTCGAGCCTAGTTAATCATTTCTTGCAGCAGATCCGGGAGCAGTGTATTTAAGATGTCACATATCTATTACCTGTCTATATTTTTCTAGTCTCGTGGAGAAGGCAAGCAGCTAACCACCTACTCATGATGCTGCGCAACATTTAGGAGATTAAATACTGTGAGGCCATAAAGCTATGGAATACTGAAACTTTAATTTAATCTCATGGAATGTACTATTCAGATTATGCGAATTGCGAACTTATAATAGGCTTGCATTTTTCTCACCTTTAAGAACTTCACTCAAGAAATAGGAATTGGTTTGCTCTTGAGATTTGTCAAGTTAACTTTGCAGTCTTAAGATAGAAAAATGTAAAAATGCTTCTTGCTTTACAGTTTAGTCTGTAAGTTCAGAAAATTAATTGGCTATTGGTTCATTTATACTATTGTAAATTTACTTAATTTTATGAGCCGGATAGATTATTTATAATGCTTCATGAATCTCTTTTATGAGTACAGGTGCTATTAGATTAATAATTAGAGTCAATTAGAATAATTTTCTATCATTAAGCTATTCCCTATGGAGAATTACACTAGAATTGAGAGGAATTGCTTAAAAACGCTAATGAAAAACTTTTACTATAACGATGAATCTATGAAGAGTAATACAAAAGAAGAAAATTATCAATAATAAATTTTCTACTGACTGGATTAGTAACTAGAACTTAATTCTACTCATTAATAATCAGAAGTTTTATCGCATAAAACGAATCTGCAAATCTTAAACGATGAAGCAACTTATAACATAACGTAGTTGATTTACAAGACAGTTATTTACCTCTGAATAAGTTGTGCTTAGCTCCCACTCCACAAACTCCCTTTGTCAAACTAAGGTTCAGTTCCTTCGGGATTAGTGTAAAGTCGATAACTAAAATAGAAGGTAATTCATCGACCCCAACCAAATCAATGGTTGCAAAAGCTATTTAGCACTCGCCTGAAATTGCTTCTATGGTTGGATAAGAAGCCATTTGAAGCCTTGCTATAATATCGCTGCATTTTCTTGAAAATTTAAGTAATAGTCCAGCTCAACTAGATGCTTTTCCTTTATAGAGAGTTATCATTGAATCATGAGGCAAGCTCAATTAACTAAGTTCCTCTAAACGAATTTAGATTGAGAGATGGGATAGACCACTACATAAGTAAGAGATTAACCTAGACTAAAAAACTCGCTTAATTACTCAAATCACCTAGGTATATAAAGACGTAGATAAAAACCAGAGAATAAAGCTTAATTAGTTTTTACTAAACAGGTTACTAAAGCAATTGTATTGTAAGCATCTTGGGCATAAAAAGGAGTGTGATTCAAAAAGTTATAAGAAATAAAAGAAACCCAAGAGCTAGACGACACAAGTGTAGCTTGCAAATAAATTCAGTGTTCTCTCCAGAGAAGCCAAACAATAAATAAGGGGGATGGTAAATGAATCAGGAGCTGTAATCACTTCTAAGTAGATTCAAAATGATCTCAAGCAAAATCTAGGCATTCAAAACCCCCAAAACCCTTTCAGTAGTTTGATTGAGTTTTTGATTGATAAAAGTCGACTATATTGCATACTTTATTAGGGTTTTAATAGGGTTTATGTAGGGGTTTAATGTTTAAATATTAGTTATTTAAGTGAGTATAACAAGCGAGTTTTTAAGATATCTCACACAAACATAAGCTTAGTGTCATGTGGCAGTTCTCTGAATTTTATCTTTCTAAGATGATTTTTAATTGTTTCTATTGTTTGTTAATTCTCTTAGCTTGGCTTGATAATAGTTGAGTATGCAAGTTCTCTGAGACCTCCATTTATTTTATTTTTATCGAGATATTGTTTGATTCTTTGCTTAGAATCTCTCTCACCCCTGCAGCTAAAGTAATCGTTTCTTGGCATGTCGCTCTCTATTATTATTACTGCTAGAGCCCAGATATCCCATTAAGTGTCTCCATCTCTCCAATCCTCTCTCTCTGGGAAATATCCAGGAGTGCCGTATACATTTCCTTATGCAGAGGCTTGCACTCTTTGAGCTCTGTTGAAGTCTATAATATAAACTCTAAGAGGCTGAAAGTTCATCATGATGTTCTCTGGCTTTAAGTCTCTATGAACATAACCTAGCTTGTGAAGCTCTTCAATCCCTTCAACTATCTGCTATACTATCTAGCTAATTTATCTCTGACATCTATTGTCAGATAAGAATTCTCTGTAAGTCATTTCAAGTAAAGGAAGCCTGAAGGCTACATGATCTTTACCAAGTAAAATAGCATCAAGCTAGATGATATGCCTGCACTCATTTAACTTTGCCTTTTAAAGAGCATAATACTCATTAGCAAATTCCATTTGGAACTTGTCATCAGCAAGGAAGTAATTGAAAGGATATATCTTGTAAGCATATTAGTCATCAGTAATGACTCTCTTCTCTATTTTTTCTTCAAGAGTGAGGTAGCTTTCTAGGCAAGAATCTAAGTCAATAATTTTTAATATAGGAATCTTCATTGCCTCTATTTTAACCATGATTTTATTAATCTCAGAGACTGGAAAGTTCTTGACTGCTTTCTTCATTTTAACTTACTTTTAGACTTCAAATCTAAAAGACTCCACTGGGCTTCTTGATCTTCTCTTTTAGAGGAGTCTATTCCCTGTAGGTTTATAAATAAATACAAAACTTTAATTGTGCTTTTTCTTTAAGTGCACTTTGATGTCTCTAGTATGAGAATATGGCTTCTCAAAGAACTCACAGGCATACTTCCCATCTTTCTTTTCATGCTTGAGATATAACCTTGGCATATCGTTGTGTATATCTCTCAAGTGTCTCTTATAAGTTGACTTGTAAGGAAAACTTTATTGCATTCTTTGCATTAATAGTCAACTTTGGCTGGTATTTATTAATGCTCTATGGAGGGTTGTTTAACTTCCTCCTCAATTTAGACAGCTTCTATTATAACCTCCTGCTCAACTTATATTTAAATCTCAAAGCTAGACTGGACAAAGTTGTCAAAAGTAGGCTTTCACTGAGTACAAGCGTCTCTGGTCTCTACTTTTCTTGGTTGCTGGAATGATAACTTTTATTGACTTGATCCAAGAAATGCCGCTCTTCTCAAAAGGTTAGCGCTAATTTTAGTTTTCTGATATATTTGTATTATAATAATGATATAATCTAACGAGGTAAAGTATTATAGTAGAGTTAAAGACACTCTGGTAATTTCTTTGCTGAGAGGTAAGAAAATGATCTTAAAATAAAAGACTATAATTTGACAAATTTAATGAGAAAGATATACATTTAAGTAAATTAAAATACTCCTAATGAAGTTTTGTTTCTCTAGGAGATCCTCAAAATTAAGTTTGAACTTAATTTGGAGGTAAAGTTATTAAACATTTTTAAATTTAATATGCTCCTAATTAAGTTTTAACCTTAAAATTTAACTCCTAATAAAGTTTGAACTTAATTTGGAGGACCTCCTAAAATAATTAAACATTATTAGGACCAATTTAATGGAGATAGATTCATAAAAATGGAAATCAATCTGTGAAACTTGGGGCAAGTTTTTCAATGCTTCTCAGCATATCTTTTCAAGGTTGACCTCCAGTAGGTCCTCCCTATTTATTAGTAAGATTTCAATAAACTTAGAATGGATATCCATAATTTTAAATTTCATTGCATTTCTAGAAAGAGGAAGCAAGATGGAGTCTATGAATGATGCAATGAAGAGAATTTAATCTAAGATTTAATCGGAAAATTTTGAAGTAAAGAGGACCTTTATAGATATTTGGTATAGCAAGGTAAGTTCTTAAGTAAGATTAATAAATCCATTATAATTAGATTGTTCTTGCCAACTTAGGAGGGAACTAAAATCTCATTCTTAAAAGCCTTACTGAGTGAAGACAAAAAAGCTTTTAAGTCTAATGAAATTAGGATGATAGAGATACCTAACTACCCTGAAATATCAGTGACAAACCTATATGACGATGCTATGAGTGATCCAGACGTAGCTTTCTACCTTTCATAAAAGATACAGCTCTCTAATAAGTTGCTAGAGAGACACTTCTTCTTTGGTGTTCTTGCAACTATGAAACCTGATTACTTAAAAGAAGTTATTTAAGAAGCTCACAAAAAACGATACAGTAGCATCTCTCCTGAAGAAAAAGAGAAGCAAGGAATAAAAATAAGCGACATCTGGCTCTAGGAACTACAGAAGCATCCTTTCATCTCAAGTAAGCTTAGTCTTCTAACTTTATAGAAAAACCTGGTACTGCTATATACTTGATGAAAGAGAGCGCAGCAAATTAAACAGAGAGAGAAAGTCTAGAGTAAAACATGAATTGAGTAAGAGGCTCTTCAAAGATTTATAAAAGCCAGAAGAGATGAACATAGATGCAGGAGCTGGCACTAAGAGAAGAAACATGGGCCCAAGCAAGCCTTAAGAGGAAGAAAAGAAAGAGAAGCCAAATCCCTTTACGGGCAAATTTAATATGTGAACTTATTCATTCGCTTAAATCTAAAACTTATTTATATACACAAAATCTCCCTTCTCTTGCGCATACTTTAGCTTTATCATCGCTGACTCTCTTAGCAGCACTCTTAATAAAATCGACTGTATCTATCTTTAAATCATGCATCATATGGTAGAGCAGCAATTTCTTATAATGACCTTTCAATAACCCCAATATATTTCAATTCCATTGAACTAAGGGCTGTAAGGGACGTTAAATACAGGTATTATATTTAGCCTTTCATATTCCTTCCTTGAGTCTTTAGTTTTATGAACTGACAAGTTATCAACGAATAGAATAATCTCTTAGTCAGCGTACTTATCTCTGAGTTATTGCAAGAACATAATATATTATTCAGTCTTTATAGAACGAGGGTGAATAACATTAGTCTCGAGACCACTATCTTCACTTATTCCACCAAGAATAGCATGAGTTTACACCTTAACCTTTTAGTCATAAACTTCTATATTACTATACCTCTTGTACCAAGACCTTGATATAAAGGTATTGAATGTAAATACTGCCTCATCAGCGTGTATGAACTTTATATTATGCTCTTAAGACCTCTGGATTTAATCAAATATATAATTTAAATTAGTCTTATAAAATGGAACATTAAAGTCAATCACTCTCTTAATGCGATTGACTGTCTTGTAAGATATTCCATTCTTTTTATATATGTTAGCTATCGATTAAGCAGATATGTGAAGCTCAGGAAATTGGCGATGAAACATCACAGCCCTCTAGGCTAGAGAGAAATGAGCCCAGTATTTAAGAGTCTTATCATTAATAAGATATTCAATATGATGCTGCTAAAATTTTAAGGGTCTCTTAGGCTTAGAATTAAGATGCTATCTCTTTAAATTCAATGCTAATAGACAGTGAGACCTCACAGTTGCTGGAGATTTATGGAGTAGCCTTGCTATAGACGTATAATTCAGAACAGGCTTGAGTTATTCACTATATTCATCACATCCATATCGCAACTTAAACAATAAATCTATATACTCACTGTCATAAACTGACCCCAAACCTCGCATATACTCACTTAAAATACTAATATTTAAACATTAAACCCAACATATATCCTAATAAAGCCCTAATATAGTGTGCGCAAATAGTCTACTTTTATCAATCAAAATCTCAATCAAACTACTGAAAGGGTTTTGGGGGTTTTGGATGTAGAAGAGACTATTCTATAGAGCACCGACAATCGTCACTATACTTGGGCATTGCCGGGAACTACAACACTTTAAACTTCAAGCAAAAGTATGAGCAAAGTCTCTATTACTGCTGCAGCTTGCAGCAATGGAAAATATATGTTTACTGTAAACAATGGAACCACCAAAAAGCTCGACTTTTATTAATTTCTTGATCTTGATGATGAAACACCTGAGTAGGCTTAACCCCTGGTGGTACACTAAATACCTGATCATCGTGGACAACGCATCATATCACAAAGCTCAGTCGCATTAGAGGCAATTGAGCTGATGAACTTGCCAGTTTTATATCTTGGACCTTACTAATATTTTCTCGCACCATTTGAACAGGTCTTTCGTTGTATAAAATAGAGAGATCTGAACGAATCTAGGTGCCTTCAACAAAGTAATGAACTTAAAGATGATAATTATTTTTAAAAGGTAAATCTCAAAGTTCATGCAGTTGTTGGCGATGTAGATATCTAATCTGGACATGACTTGATTTGAAACGTCGTTTTAAAGGGCTCTAGTGACAGCATTACAACATTTGAGTTTGTAAAACGTGTGATGGAAAGCTCAACCAAGAGGTAGGGAATTTTGAATATCCAATTTATATTTTAAAATAACGCTTCTTTAAATTCGGGTCATTTCGTTCAGCAGAGTAGATGACTGTCTAGGAGACGACAAGTCACCACAGTTTATGATTCTCTTTCGTATGGTTTGTAAATTGAAAGAGTGGAATACGTATGAGCAAAGGTACGTTAGCATTATAAAATCGGTAAGTTTAATATTTAAAAAAAGTAAGTCAATATTTAAATCAAGAATTAAATGTTGATTTTAAATCAATCTTAAATAATATTCAAGGATTTAAATATTGAGAGTATTTGATTTCCTCAATTATTCTAATTGTAATAATAGGTGAATGTCTTAATTAAAATCCTTAAAAAATCTTAAGCAATCAAGGGCTAAATAACAAATAGCCAGTTTAAAAGCAAGAGGATTGGAATGTAGAGAAGATCTTGGATGCTCGCAAAATAGATGATAGAATGGAATTTCTTATAAGATGGGAAAACTTTACTTCAGAGTATGATAGCTGCATACCAGAGTCTCAGCTTTTTGAAGAGTGAGCAAAGAATGCAGCAGAGGAGTTTCTCATAGAAAATGCCAGAGATGATGGACATAAAAGTATATCAATAAAAATGCACTGCTCGATACAAAAGATTGATGAATGAGATAATAGTGTTTTCTGGTGATACAAGTACTGAAAAATAACAAAATGCTTAAAATTCTACCTCACCAGTGGCAAGATCATTCATACCAATTATTAAGTGCTAGCCACAACCAATAACAAATTCAGAAGTAGACATTGAGGAAGATGAGGATGATAAAACTTAATCTATCAATAACCCAGAGATAATTATAAAAGCAGATATTCACATGGTATTTCGGCACTTGATGATTACGAGTGTGCTTTCATCAATTACTCTTGTAAATACGAAAAAAGATTGCTCAAAAAAGTGACACCTTCCAAGATATTGACTTTGGTGCGATGATTTAGTAGACAAGAGTCTAGTTTATTTAAGGAGCCTATAAATAGATACTCTAATAATTCAAAAACCACTCAATTGTATTCTGAAGAAGTCAAGTAGTTACCACCTGATGAAGTCTTCAAGAACACTTATTTGTATCCATGTAAGCAAAATTAATAGACTCTTACATGCTTTATTACTGCAAGCAACATGGTAGCTGGGGGCCCACTGTTTGATTCTCCCGAAAAGTTTCATGAGTTGTATGAATCAAGAGCACATATTTCAAAAAATCGGAAGTTTGAGATGCCTTGGGAGGAAGGATACTCCTACAAAAACTTGCCATATCTCTTCTACGACCCCAATGGGAATTAATGGTTCAACCCTATTCCAATAAGAGTGTTTTCTGGAGTAATCCTCCGAAACATGAAAGCAAACATTCATGAAGGATGGTGGGGCTCTTGGAGACCGATAACGGAGATAACAAATTTATAATTCAGGTTTTTATTAAAAGTATCACAAATAAAAATGGTTTAGAATAATAATGTCATGCAGCAGCAGTAGTTAAACATTCCAAAAAGTGGTTGTTACTTGATTCTGCAGAAGAAGAGCCAATTGAAATTACCCCAGGAGGAGAGAGCCTGAGTGAATGGTATCGAGGTATCTGTCACTTTATAATTATGAAAAATAACAGAGAAAATTAAAAAAAAATTAATATTAATAATATATTAGAATTGAATAAAGTTAATGGCAGACATCATGCTGCTGGTTGTTCAACAAAATTTGTAAGTTGCAATAAACATATCTAATTTTTTATATATTTTAGCGATACTAGTCAACAGAAATCACGATGGTAGAAGACAGAGAGCTCAGAAGACATAAGAAAGAATTGCAAAACTCTAATAAGAATAACAGGTGGAACTAAATATCATGTAGAGTGGATAGAAAAGGTAACTGTAATTGGATATGACTTTTGCATATTTGTTAAAGAATACTTATTAGTTTAATCTGATTTCATTTTAATTTATAAATTTGATGTTGTTTTTCATAAATGCTAGCGATTCCTCCTGATAATCCGCCTGAGAGTAAGAGGGATGCATTCAAGTGAAAGTGGTACCGCATCATGAAAGAGGAAAAGGTGATAAGGCAAGAAGGAAACAGGAGGCTCATTAAGAGCAGCAGGAAGAGTGTGCGGAAGGATCGGAGAACCAACCCCCATAACGAAGTGAATAAATAGCAGAGAACCAACAAGTAGTCAATATCCATAAGCACTCCAAGGAAACCAAGGACAGAGTTGTTGATCGGCAAGAGGGCAGACAGAGATAAAGACATGCATGCAAAATAAGCACTGCTTGACAGTAATTAAAAAGCGAGAGACAAGAGGTCTTAAGTTCACAAGGATTAGCAAATGGTGAAGCTCGATAACATTTAGGCTGAGCATATATTGATGATGAAAAAAACGAAGTTCAAGTTCGAGAAGATGCTATATTACACTTCAGCTATAGCATCTCTGGATGTGCTACTGTTTCCCGATAATGTGCAATAATAAGTGCAATCTCCAGAGGAAGAAAAAGAATTAGTTACAGCTGCCTATTCATGGGTAGTGCTTCGGAGTTCAAGAGCGAAGTTAGCTCACTTTAAGACTAAGATTGCCGCAGATGGAGAGCAACTGCAATTGTGGCTCCAAATATTGGCAGAGAGGGACCAAAAAGTGACTGGGTGGAGGAAAAATTTTAAAAGATTATTCTTTCAATCGAGGAATAGCTCTACGGATTCGCATTTAAGATGCTCTAGGAAAACCCTTTCATCCCTTACACCTTTGCCTTGGAAGTCAAACGCATCATCAATAAATCGAAAGCCACCGGGTTCTAGTGGCGCTACGACGAGGAGATCAAGCATCTCTAGGCCAACATGAAGAAGGACAATACCCCGAAAAAGGCACCTGCAGAAGCAAAGTTTTTTTTTAAATTATATAAATGATCAATAAACTATGACTACTGCCTAATAAATGCTTATATCTAATTAATTAAGAAAAGTATTTCAAATTTTCAGTTAACTTACTGTTATTTAATAATATTATAATAATAATAATGTGATCACATTGAGGTCTCTTGGGACCCCCGATCAATAATAATTAATATTATGTATGGGACTAACCTATTAACTTGAGGAGATTCCCTCTCGTATACTGAGTCTTCATCTTGTTTTTTTTTCTTTTTCCTCTTCATTTGTTGTTTCTTTGCTTTCTTCTTTGTTTTTTGCCTTTTTTCCCTTTCTTTTACTATTCATTATCTGAACTCTTTCTCCTAGGTCATTGAATTTGGACTATGTGTTGAAGTTGTTTTTAAGCAATCATTTCCCTGTGCCTAGTGGTGATGAGTAGAACAAATCACTATTTAGGAAGTAAGCATGTTTTTGCAGACATTTCACATGGATTTCTATCTTGTTGAGGTAGTCATGGTAGTCTGAACTGATAGAGATGCAGGATAACTCATTATCATTGACATTCTTAAGAATGTCAATGTTGAATAGTTTTATGAAAGCAGTAAGCTCTCTTGAAGTAGCTTCTGCTGACTTAGGGTCTGTCTGGATGTGAGTTGCGAGTGCATTATCATCCAATTTTACAATGTCTGTTAATTTAGTTATAAGTGTGTTGACATATTTTGCAGTTATAGCGTCTGTGAATTTCTTTAGTACTTTGTGTAGATTGGATTATATTGTATTAATCACAATTGAGACGCATGATTCTCCAGTGTCGAGCCTGGTATATATTTCAACCTTGGATATTGTCTACATTATTAGTAGATTGGATTCTAATTAATAATAATTAATTTATTAGTTGATTATTAAAGTTTAAGTTTGGATCCATATTTAGTACTAATTTTTAATTTATAATTTCTTATTAACTTCCTATATAGTACTTATTTTAATCGTTAACGTCATTGATGTCATCTACTTTTGTTCTGGAACCTTAAAGAATAAATGGTAGTCTTGGGGAGTCTTGTGATCCGTCTATTATGAATTTTTTCTTGTAGTAGGTGAATTAACTAGAGTCTTCTGAATAAGGGCTGTAGTATTTATTCTCGTCGAGATTTTTTTTCTTTGACTTAGCTTCAGTATTCCTCATTATTTGAGTAGATCACTTTCTTTGTTATGAAGTTGGCTTTTCTATACGGTATTAGGGACTGCTCCTGGTATTCTGGCTCTGCATTACATAGAAAATTCTAGAGAGGAGTTTTTGAATAAGTGCTTTCATGATATTGAAGCTAGTTTATCAAGCGAGACTACTGATTGGTCTCTAAAACTAAATTATTGGGGTTTTTGTTGAAGTCTGTTAAGGTTTTTAGAACTTATCATTAATTTATGCAAGACTTTGCATCTAAAAAGTTGATAAGTCTATAGTTGAACTACTTCGCATTCGTTTTCTTCTTCAAATTGAATGCTATTTAGTTATAATTGGAATTTGGTTTACTAGCAAGAAACCTTTCCTTATATTTTTTATGTCTATGAATGTTATGATATATAGGATATGCAGACTCCATTAGTCTTTGATTAATTTTATGATATTTATTGTAAATTATGATAGGTGAGAGAAGTCATTGTTCTCGATATCACCTTATATGATGTCCTTTTGTATTTTGCTCAGTATACCCATTCTTTGTTTCTAATTTAATGCTGTAATTTAATAATATTTTTTAATTAAAAATTGCTTTCGCTTTGAATTATATTGAGCATACAATTCTCCTTAATAAAATATTTCAATGAATAAATAGTGCATTTTTATTTTTAAATTTAAGGCTAGAATTGAAGATGAGCTAATTGTATCTATTGCCATTAAAAATTACTTCATTCTTTAATTAATTTAGGGAAGTTTATTGCCAAAATCGATTTAATAGTACCACTATTTTCAAATTTAAACTTAAAATAATACTAGATTGGTTGATATTTAGAAGAAAAATTAGGAGGCTAGTTGACCTATACATGGTTATCAAACTTATAAAAATTTGCCGTCTGACTCTTAGCTTTAATTCTGGACTATTCTAAAATGCACCTTTTTCACATATTTGGCCATCTTGCCTCGTTAATCAGTAGTGTCTGTTAACCTTTGTATTAAAAAAATATATTCTTAAATAATATTGAATCATATAATTGAATCATTATCAATAAACTTAATTATATTATGATTTCCTAGATCTATTGTAAAATTGCATTAACAACTTAAAATTTTTAATATTTGTTTGTATATTGTAGCTTTTGATACACTTTAATTAATGTTTTTTTCGATCACCCCAATATTATTTTATCACACATAAACCAACACCACTCGCCATCATGTTATTCTCTATATCTGATTTAATTTCTTTGTTTTCTGTATTATTTGATGTCCCACTATTTATTAAAACCAACATTTGCAGGATTTAATTACTTTACTAGAGTGATAATAAGTTTCTCTTAAAAAATTTATTATTCTTAATTAAATAAACTTTTTCAGCTTGCTGCATCATCAATGGACTGCAAAGTGTTCGCAATCTCTTGAAAATTCATTTAATTTTAACTATTTTATTTTCAATGTTAAAAAAACTTATTAACTGAATTAATAATTAATGAGATCTTGATTTTTATGTTAACTTCTGATGAATTATTATATTAAAACATAGCTTAATTGTTAATTAATAGCAACATTTGTTCTGACCGAGCCCCCCCCTCCTACCCCCCCTCCCCCAACGCTTAACCTCCCCCCTCCCCCCAACGCCTACCTCCCCCCAACGCTTTCTCTTATTAATAAATGTAAGAAATATTTCATAATATTATGAATAAAAGATTAATTAATTTATAATTAATACACTAAAGAATACATTATATATTTTAATTAATTAAATAGTTTAATAAAAAATAATTTATATTTTCAACCATTCGATAAATAATATCCTCTTAAATTTGTAAAAAGTGTTGTAAACTTTTATCCAACCTGTAATTCTTTTGGGAGATTTTTTTACTGATCTATTTGAATTTAAACTAGAACTCTATCAATGTTTACAACTGTACATTGTATTTTATATTGTCCATATCTGCCTTACATTCCTTCTAATTTCTGAATCATATTTCTTGATTTTATTATAAATTTATTATACAGTAAGCATGTTTAACCCTACTTAAATTTAATTAGTTATATATATTTTGCTTCTAGAGTTTTAGCCATATTTTACTTTACTTGTTTATATAACTCTTAATCTTGACTGTTAAAAATTATTCTAGGTTGGTACTTTGTAGTAGAATGCTCTTTATTATTAAAATGAATAAGAAAATCATATATCGCATTTTTAATTTCAAATTTTTTATCTAATTTGGATTGAATATTTTGTAATTCCTTTTTAATTGTTTTGTTGAATGCTTCAACGCAACCTTGTGCTCTTGGATTATACGGTCTTGAAGTAATATGCTAAATATTCTGATGATTTTAAATTAATTCTTCCATTAGTTTGTTGCAAAATTCTAATTCATTATCTGATTAAATAATATATGGAATTCCAAATTAACTTAAGTATTTTTTGATATTCTTTAAAACTGTTTCTGCTGATTTATTCTTTAACGTATATGCTTAAGCAAATTTAGAAAAATGGTCAACAATACAAAGTAAATAAGGATACTTGCTATTAAGATGTTAAATGTCAGTTGTATCAATTTATATCCTTTCCAAAGGTCTTGATGAATAAATTGGCTAAAATTCTTATTTTTTTGGAATTTTTTATGATCTTTTAATAAGGCATTCTTGGCAATTGTTTATATATCTTTTTACATCTTATTCAATCCCATAATAACATATATTTAATTAATCTTTTAGATGTTTCATTGTATCTCTAACAGTTCTATGGATTCCAGTTATGTATTGAGACCAGTGTGCTTAACTTATAATATCTAGTATTTCATATTCAAATGGTATGACATATGATTTTTAATCCTTCGAATTATTCATATCTTTCATTACAAACAAGGATTCACTTACAGAACTTTGTAAAGTCTTTGATAATTTAGCTTCATATTTATTGACTTTTTATTTGAATTCAAAAATTTTCTTTCTTCTGGTGCTTGGCTTACCAGTAAATTTAGGTGTCTCTCACCGAGAACCTCCCCACCCCCCTCCCAGGTCCAAAACGAGAACCCCCCTCCCACCTCAACAACATCCTAATTCAAATGAAAACTTTAATCCTCGATGTTTAAATCATTTTCCTCATGACATATTGATCTCATTTTTTAATACATAAAAATAATTTTTTCAAAAATTTTCTCAATCATTCAAATGCTTATCTTTTCTTTAATTTTACATCTTTCATTACGTCCGTCGAATATTTTATTTATATGCTCCTATAGGAAATTAATAAAATATAATTATATTTTACTCGTTAATAATATAATTAAAAAAATGTTAAACCAACAAACTCATTAAACTATATATAATAATCATAGAACTAAATTTAAATAAAAATGTAATCACTTTATATAGTCTATATTCGAAATATGATTAATTTTATATAGCAATGTTTTCCAATTATTCTATAATTATTACCATTAACTTAAATATAGTAACTAATAGTCATGGAAAAATTGATATGAGAGTATATTAAAATTAAAACCTATTTTATTCACTATAATAATAAATTATTATATTCAATTTTTTACTATCTTTAATTAATAAAGAAGTTGTTTATATTTAAATTAATACCTTTACAAACTAATTTATTATTATAGTGAATATAATTGGTTTTAATTTTAATATATTTTCATATCAATTTTTCCATAACTATTATTGATAAAATACGAAACATTAGGAATTTGTAGAAATTTAATTTACAAAAACTGGCATTACTTTTAATTATGTAAATCAATTTAAATGTATTAGAGAACAAAATGTATAAATGTGAGGATTACTTAAATGCAATGACTGTATAAATAACTCATAGTTTATTATACTCATTTTAATTTTTAGTTTATATTTATTTTCTAAGTCGATTGTTGTTTGACAAAGATGTGTTTTCGTATTATTATTTATCTACAATAAAGATGAGTCAATAATTTTTTCATTTTTCAATGTATGTTTATACAAATTTGATTAGCGCATACTCTACATCTTAAAAATTAAAATCTATGGAAATTTATGGAAAATTTTAATCCTAAAGACTATTAAGTGTCGAAATACTGATATAAATTGAAAATTGAAGAAAGAAGAATTGTACTTACTTATAATTTATCATCACAGAGCTCATGTAATCAGAGAGGTTCTATTCTTTAATTAGTTTAATTTTCATTTTTAGTTTAATTATGATTATCATAAATATATTACGTTAATTTATTGATTTAAATAATTTTTAAATTTGAAACATTTATGATCGATAGTTACTATATTAAGTTAATGGTAATAATTATAGAATAATTGGAAAACATTGCTATATAAAATTAATCATATTTCGAATATAGACTATATAAAGTGATTACATTTTTATTTAAATTTAGTTCTATGATTATTATATATAGTTTAATGAGTTTGTTGGTTTAATATTTTTTTAATTATATTATTAACGAACAAAATATAATTATATTTTATTAATTTCCTATGGGAGCCTATAAATAAAATAGTCGATGGACGTAGCAAAAGATGTAAAATTAAAGAAAAGATAAGCATTTGAATGATTGAGAAAATTTTTGAAAAAATTATTTTTATGTATTAAAAAATGAGATCAATATGTCATGAGGAAAATGATTTAAACATCGAGGATTAAAGTTTTCATTTGAATTAGGATGTTGTTGAGGTGGGAGGGGGGTTCTCGTTTTGGACCTGGGAGGGGGGGTTGGGAGGGGGGGTCTCGGTTGGAACATTTAGGAATTATTTTATTAATCGAATATTCTAAATATTATTAATACCTATCTAAGTTAGAATGAATTCTTGGATATGATTATTTTTTCGTATTTTAAAATTTCATTAAGATTAGTTTTATTTCATCCTCTTTAATATCTTATTCCTAAATTTCAGTTGATTTAATATCAATTTAAAAAATACTATTTATATTATCTTTTGATTCTATGATTTTTGATTATTATTTTCCTATAGTTCCTGCATTTTAATTTTATTGCTAGTTTTAATGTATTTCTCTAATCACTTAAAAATGAGAATTTCTATAATAAATTCTTATGATATTTTAATATCTCTATTGATTTATAATTTGAATTGGATCTTATTATAGATCATTGTAGATTATAATTTAAACTTAGAACATATTACTTAATGCTCTTAATTCTACAAAAGAACCCCATACTCCATCATTTTACATTCTATTTAAATATTAAGAAAATGATTCCTGATAATTATTTTCTATTATACGCTAATATCTTTATTAATTAAACTGTATATAGTTTACAACCATTTATCTTAAAAGTCTGTGTTAATTTTCTGGATAATTTAAAGCTAAAAGGATTGCTCTAAATAAACAGTTTCCATCTCCAATAACATTTGTAAGTGATAATTATTAATCTTAAATTTGATTTTGAATAGTGTTTGTTTTAACTTAAATATCATCATTTGATACTTCATCTATTTTATTTGAATATTGTGAAACACTATCATCACTAATATTAGAAAGCTCATCATTTAATTCTTTTTTTTGATTTTCATCTTTATTTAAGTAAGTATTTATTAACTCAAAATCATTAATCATCTAATCTGTTTCATTTTAAGATTATTGTAATACTAAATCAATCTGAGTAATCTAAGGATTAACTTTTCTTCTTTTTTAATTCAATTATTTATTTTCTTGAATTTCATCAGAATCAACATCTTCTTTAGAATTTTTATCATTTTCTGAAGAATCTAAAACTTTTTCAGAAATTTCTTCAATTTTTCTCTTTTTATTTTATTTAGTTTTTTTCCCTTTTTTGGCCATTATAATATTGGTTTAACTTAAATATAGTTTAAAGTTATAAAAAAAATAATAGTATTTTATTATGTCAATAATTTATTATAATTAATTGACATTCCTTTAAATATTTGAATTTAAAAATTTAATAATTATGAATTATTAATGTGTAAATATATTTTGTATGAATAATTTAAAACTAAGAAAAATAAAATCTAAAAAAAATATATAGTTATGTAAATACATTTGGGAATATTTTGCATTACATAGTAATAAAATTTTAAATAAAAAAAATACATATGAAAGCGTTGGGGGGAGGGGGGAGGTTAAACGTTGGGGGAGGTAAGCGTTGGGGGGAGGGGGTAGGAGGGGGGTCTCGGTCAGAACAAACATTGCCTTATTTAAATTCTCATAATTATAAACTATTTTATAGAGATATCAGTAAAGATATAAGTTTTATATTAAATATTATTCATTCCATTTAATACTACTCTCCAAATTGGCTCTTTGGATTTGTTAAATTTTAGGGATTAAATATTAATTTTAGTAGCTTATTTAGGAAAAATTAAAAGATTCTTAATTAATTTATAATAATACTAGTTATTATTTAATTATCAAAGATATTTAAAATTTTTACAAAAATAATAGTTATAAAATAAAGAATTAATTTATGATTAGTTGCCATTTAAACCTGTTATAGAATTCGCATTTTAAATATCTAAATATGTTAAATTAAGTATCTAAAATAAATATTTACTTTTAATAATTAATTAATTAATTAATTAATCAATTTTATGCTTTATAAACTAAAACATTTAAACTATCACAATAAATAAGTGAGATGGTTAAGCTGCCATGTTTTATTTAAATGGTACACTGGGAAGCAATGATATGAGTACAAGACGAGCAGTCTAGTTTGAAGAGCATAGGACCCAAACTGACCACAGTCGTTCCAATTAAAGAAATAAAAGATGCTAGAAAGCAAATAGATAAAAATGATTATTTGTTTTAAGATTGACCTTATACCCGGCTCTGCTGGGTAATGCTCTTTCTTTGTCATTTTTACATTCTAATTTTTGAAGCAAATCGATCTTAGAAAAGAAAAGTGTATAAAATTAGTTAAGGGCTATTATTAGCAATAACGTAATTTTGCTAATTCCAACTCATTTATTAAAAGAAAATATCATATAACAGAAATAGCTAATTTTTAACTAAAGCAAATACATCCCAATAATCCAAATAAATAGATGAAATGTTCCCTTTTTAAGCCAAGTTTTAACTAAATACAGTCCGCAGATAGATTATATTTAATGTATCCCTCAAACTCTAAAAAATAAATTCGCAGATTCATTTAAACATGAATTAGATGAGGTCTATCATATTTAATTTTTTATCACAAGAGAGGTTTGATTATGCTATCTCAAATAGTCTCAGGAATGAAACAGTGTTTTCTAATTATATTAGTTAAGTAATCTTAATGAAAAACAATCAAATCACAGGAAAATTTCATTAAAAATAATTTGATTAGAGGAACTTTTAGCACTATGCGGTGGAGCATCAATATCTTCATATATGAAAGAAATTAACCTTCCTTGTTTTTTAGATTTATGCTACACATACTCAAAACCCCAAAACCCTTTCAGTAGTTTGATTGAGTTTTTGATTGATAAAAGTAGACTATTAGTGTATACTTTATTAGGGTTTTAATAGGGTTTATGTAGGGGTTTAATGTTTAAATATTAGTATTTTAAGTGAGTATAACAAGCGAGTTTTTAAAATATTTCACACAAACATAAGCTTAGAGTCATGTGGCAGTTCTCTGAATTTTATCTTTCTAAGTTGATGTTTTATTGTTTCTATTGTTTGTTAATTCTCTTAGCTTGGCTTGATAATAGTTGAGTATGCAAGTTCTCTGAGACCTCCATTTATTTTATTTTTATCGAGATATTGTTTGATTCTTTGCTTAGAATCTCTCTCACTCATGCAGCTAAAGTAATCGTTTCTTGGCATGTCGCTCTCTATTATTATTACTGCTAGAGCCCAGATATCCCATTAAGTGTCTCCATCTCTCCAATCCTCTCTCTCTGGAAAATATCCAGGAGTGCCGTATACATTTCCTTATGCAGAGACTTGCACTCTTTGAGCTCTGTTGAAGTCAATAATATAAACTCTAAGAGGCTGAAAGTTCATCATGATGTTCTCTGGCTTTAAGTCTTTATGAACATAACCTAGCTTTTGAAGCTCTTCAATTCCTCAACTATCTGCTATATTATCTAGTTAATTTATCTCTGACATCTATTGTCAGATAAGAATTCTCTGTAAGTCATTTCTAGTAAAGGAAGCTTGAAGGCTACATGATCTTTACCAAGTAAAATAGCATCAAGCTAGATGATATGCCTGCACTCATTTTTCTTTGCTTTTTAAAGAGCATAATACTCATTTGCAAATTCCATTTGGAACTTGTCATCAGCAAGGAAGTAATTGAATGGATATATCTTGTAAGCATATTAGTCATCAGTAATGACTCTCTTCTCTATTTTATCTTCAAGAGTGAGGTAGTTTCTAGGCAAGAATCTAAGTCAATAATTTTTAATATAGGAATCTTCATTGCCTCTATTTTAACTATGATTTTATTGATCTCAGAGACTGGAATGTTCTTGACTGCTTTCTTCATTTTAATTTACTTCTAGACTTTAACTCTAAGAGACTCCACTGGGTTTCTTGATCTTCTCTTTTAGAGGAATCTATTCCTGTGGGTTCATGAATAAAGACAAATTTAATTGTGCTTTTTTTTAAGTGCACTTTGAGGTCTCTAGTATGAGAATATGGCTTCTAACAGAACTCACAAACATACTTCCCATCTTTCTTTTAATGCTTGAGATATAACCTTGGCATATCGTTGTGTATATCTCTCAAGTGTCTCTTATAAGTTGACTTGTAAGGGAAAACTTTATTGCACTCTTTGCACTAATAGTCAAATTTGGCTGGTATTTATTAATGCTATATGGCGGGTTGTTTAACCTCCTCCTCAATTTGAACAGCTTCTTTGGAAATCTCCTACTTAACTTATATTTAAATATCAAAGCTAGACTGGTCAAAGTTTTCATAAGT